>JASXSY010002543.1:0-40319 GCA_034509805.1 Sipha maydis | reverse complement strand
TGGATATAATTTTTTTCATAAATTTTTAATTTTTTTTTCAATTTATCAATTTAATGGATAAAATTGAAATATCAAATAATATATTGAAAAATTTTAATATAATTTTTTTTCATAAATTTATAATTTTTTTATTTTCACTTTTTTCCGATTTATGAATTTTATGGATAAAAACGAAATATCAAATAAAATATTGAAGAATTTTAATATAATTTTTTTTCATAAATTTTTAATTTTTTTATTTTTACTTTTTTTCCAATTTATCAATTTAATGGATAAAATTGAAATATCAAATAAAATATTGAAAAATTTTAATATTATTTTTTTTCATTAAATTCACTTTTATTTTCAATTTTTCAATTTAATGGATAAAATTGAAATATCAAATAAAATATTGAAATTATTAAATGAAATTTTTTTTTCATAAATTTTAATTTTTTTACTTTAATTTTTTTCCGATTTATGAATTTTATGGATAAAATCGAAATATCAAATAAAATATTGAAATTATTGATTATAATTTTTTTTCAATTTATCAATTTAATGGATAAAATTGAAATATCAAATAAAATATTGAAATTATTGAGTATAATTTTTTTTCAATTTATAAATTTAATGGATAAAAATGAAGTATCAAATAAAATATTGAAATTATTGAATATAATTTTTTTTCATAAAATTCAATTTTTTTTCAATATATCAATTTAATGGATTAAAATTTTTAATATAATTTTTTTTCATTAAATTCACTTTTATTTTCAATTTATCAATTTAATGGATAAAATTGAAATATCAAATAAAATATTGAAATTATTACATGAAATTTTTTTTCATAAATTTTAATTTTTTTTTATTTTCATTTTTTTCCGATATATGAATTTTAAGGATAAAAACGAAATATCAAATAAAATATTGAAATTATTGAATAAAATTTTTTTTACATAAATTACATTTTTTTTCAATTTATCAATTTTATGGATTAAATTGAAATATCAAATAAAATATTGAAATTATTGGATATAATTTTTTTCATAAATTTTTAATTTTTTTATTTTTACTTTTTTTCCAATTTATCAATTTAATGGATAAAATTGAAATATCAAATAAAATATTGAAAAATTTTAATATAATTTTTTTTCATTAAATTCACTTTTATTTTCAATTTTTCAATTTAATGGATAAAATTGAAATATCAAATAAAATATTGAAATTATTAAATGAAATTTTTTTTTCATAAATTTTAATTTTTTTACTTTAATTTTTTTCCGATTTATGAATTTTATGGATAAAATCGAAATATCAAATAAAATATTGAAATTATTGATTATAATTTTTTTTCAATTTATCAATTTAATGGATAAAATTGAAATATCAAATAAAATATTGAAATTATTGAGTATAATTTTTTTTCAATTTATAAATTTAATGGATAAAAATGAAGTATCAAATAAAATATTGAAATTATTGAATATAATTTTTTTTCATAAAATTCAATTTTTTTTCAATATATCAATTTAATGGATTAAAATTTTTAATATAATTTTTTTTCATTAAATTCACTTTTATTTTCAATTTATCAATTTAATGGATAAAATTGAAATATCAAATAAAATATTGAAATTATTACATGAAATTTTTTTTCATAAATTTTAATTTTTTTTTATTTTCATTTTTTTCCGATATATGAATTTTAAGGATAAAAACGAAATATCAAATAAAATATTGAAATTATTGAATAAAATTTTTTTTACATAAATTACATTTTTTTTCAATTTATCAATTTTATGGATTAAATTGAAATATCAAATAAAATATTGAAATTATTGGATATAATTTTTTTCATAAATTTTTAATTTTTTTTTCAATTTATCAATTTAATGGATAAAATTGAAATATCAAATAATATATTGAAAAATTTTAATATAATTTTTTTTCATAAATTTATAATTTTTTTATTTTCACTTTATTCCGATTTATGAATTTTATGGATAAAAACGAAATATCAAATAAAATATTGAAGAATTTTAATATAATTTTTTTTCATAAATTTTTAATTTTTTTATTTTTACTTTTTTTCCAATTTATCAATTTAATGGATAAAATTGAAATATCAAATAAAATATTGAAAAATTTTAATATAATTTTTTTTCATTAAATTCACTTTTATTTTCAATTTTTCAATTTAATGGATAAAATTGAAATATCAAATAAAATATTGAAATTATTAAATGAAATTTTTTTTTCATAAATTTTAATTTTTTTACTTTAATTTTTTTCCGATTTATGAATTTTATGGATAAAATCGAAATATCAAATAAAATATTGAAATTATTGATTATAATTTTTTTTCAATTTATCAATTTAATGGATAAAATTGAAATATCAAATAAAATATTGAAATTATTGAGTATAATTTTTTTTCAATTTATAAATTTAATGGATAAAAATGAAGTATCAAATAAAATATTGAAATTATTGAATATAATTTTTTTTCATAAAATTCAATTTTTTGTCAATATATCAATTTAATGGATTAAAATTTTTAATATAATTTTTTTTCATTAAATTCACTTTTATTTTCAATTTATCAATTTAATGGATAAAATTGAAATATCAAATAAAATATTGAAATTATTACATGAAATTTTTTTTCATAAATTTTAATTTTTTTTTATTTTCATTTTTTTCCGATATATGAATTTTAAGGATAAAAACGAAATATCAAATAAAATATTGAAATTATTGAATAAAATTTTTTTTACATAAATTACATTTTTTTTCAATTTATCAATTTTATGGATTAAATTGAAATATCAAATAAAATATTGAAATTATTGGATATAATTTTTTTCATAAATTTTTAATTTTTTTATTTTTACTTTTTTTCCTATTTATCAATTTAATGGATAAAATTGAAATATCAAATAAAATATTGAAAAATTTTAATATAATTTTTTTTCATTAAATTCACTTTTATTTTCAATTTTTCAATTTAATGGATAAAATTGAAATATCAAATAAAATATTGAAATTATTAAATGAAATTTTTTTTTCATAAATTTTAATTTTTTTACTTTAATTTTTTTCCGATTTATGAATTTTATGGATAAAATCGAAATATCAAATAAAATATTGAAATTATTGATTATAATTTTTTTTCAATTTATCAATTTAATGGATAAAATTGAAATATCAAATAAAATATTGAAATTATTGAGTATAATTTTTTTTCAATTTATAAATTTAATGGATAAAAATGAAGTATCAAATAAAATATTGAAATTATTGAATATAATTTTTTTTCATAAAATTCAATTTTTTTTCAATATATCAATTTAATGGATTAAAATTTTTAATATAATTTTTTTTCATTAAATTCACTTTTATTTTCAATTTATCAATTTAATGGATAAAATTGAAATATCAAATAAAATATTGAAATTATTACATGAAATTTTTTTTCATAAATTTTAATTTTTTTTTATTTTCATTTTTTTCCGATATATGAATTTTAAGGATAAAAACGAAATATCAAATAAAATATTGAAATTATTGAATAAAATTTTTTTTACATAAATTACATTTTTTTTCAATTTATCAATTTTATGGATTAAATTGAAATATCAAATAAAATATTGAAATTATTAAATGAAATTTTTTTTTCATAAATTTTAATTTTTTTACTTTAATTTTTTTCCGATTTATGAATTTTATGGATAAAATCGAAATATCAAATAAAATATTGAAATTATTGATTATAATTTTTTTTCAATTTATCAATTTAATGGATAAAATTGAAATATCAAATAAAATATTGAAATTATTGAGTATAATTTTTTTTCAATTTATAAATTTAATGGATAAAAATGAAGTATCAAATAAAATATTGAAATTATTGAATATAATTTTTTTTCATAAAATTCAATTTTTTTTCAATATATCAATTTAATGGATTAAAATTTTTAATATAATTTTTTTTCATTAAATTCACTTTTATTTTCAATTTATCAATTTAATGGATAAAATTGAAATATCAAATAAAATATTGAAATTATTACATGAAATTTTTTTTCATAAATTTTAATTTTTTTTTATTTTCATTTTTTTCCGATATATGAATTTTAAGGATAAAAACGAAATATCAAATAAAATATTGAAATTATTGAATAAAATTTTTTTTACATAAATTACATTTTTTTTCAATTTATCAATTTTATGGATTAAATTGAAATATCAAATAAAATATTGAAATTATTAAATGAAATTTTTTTTTCATAAATTTTAATTTTTTTTATTTTCATTTTTTTCCGATTAATGAATTTTATGGATAAAAACGAAATATCAAATAAAAAATTGAAATTATTGAATACAATTTTTTTTACATAAATTAAATTTTTTTTCAATTTATCAATTTAATGGATAAAATTGAAATATCAAATAAAATATTGAAATTATTAAATGAAATTTTTTTTCATAAATTTTAATTTTTTTGTATTTTCACTTTTTTCCGATTTATGAATTTTATGGATAAAAACGAAATATCAAATAAAATATTGAAGAATTTTAATATAATTTTTTTTCATAAATTTTTAATTTTTTTATTTTTACTTTTTTTCCAATTTATCAATTTAATGGATAAAATTGAAATATCAAATAAAATATTGAAAAATTTTAATATAATTTTTTTTCATTAAATTCACTTTTATTTTCAATTTTTCAATTTAATGGATAAAATTGAAATATCAAATAAAATATTGAAATTATTAAATGAAATTTTTTTTTCATAAATTTTAATTTTTTTACTTTAATTTTTTTCCGATTTATGAATTTTATGGATAAAATCGAAATATCAAATAAAATATTGAAATTATTGATTATAATTTTTTTTCAATTTATCAATTTAATGGATAAAATTGAAATATCAAATAAAATATTGAAATTATTGAGTATAATTTTTTTTCAATTTATAAATTTAATGGATAAAAATGAAGTATCAAATAAAATATTGAAATTATTGAATATAATTTTTTTTCATAAAATTCAATTTTTTTTCAATATATCAATTTAATGGATTAAAATTTTTAATATAATTTTTTTTCATTAAATTCACTTTTATTTTCAATTTATCAATTTAATGGATAAAATTGAAATATCAAATAAAATATTGAAATTATTACATGAAATTTTTTTTCATAAATTTTAATTTTTTTTTATTTTCATTTTTTTCCGATATATGAATTTTAAGGATAAAAACGAAATATCAAATAAAATATTGAAATTATTGAATAAAATTTTTTTTACATAAATTACATTTTTTTTCAATTTATCAATTTTATGGATTAAATTGAAATATCAAATAAAATATTGAAATTATTGGATATAATTTTTTTCATAAATTTTTAATTTTTTTTTCAATTTATCAATTTAATGGATAAAATTGAAATATCAAATAATATATTGAAAAATTTTAATATAATTTTTTTTCATAAATTTATAATTTTTTTATTTTCACTTTTTTCCGATTTATGAATTTTATGGATAAAAACGAAATATCAAATAAAATATTGAAGAATTTTAATATAATTTTTTTTCATAAATTTTTAATTTTTTTATTTTTACTTTTTTTCCAATTTATCAATTTAATGGATAAAATTGAAATATCAAATAAAATATTGAAAAATTTTAATATTATTTTTTTTCATTAAATTCACTTTTATTTTCAATTTTTCAATTTAATGGATAAAATTGAAATATCAAATAAAATATTGAAATTATTAAATGAAATTTTTTTTTCATAAATTTTAATTTTTTTACTTTAATTTTTTTCCGATTTATGAATTTTATGGATAAAATCGAAATATCAAATAAAATATTGAAATTATTGAGTATAATTTTTTTTCAATTTATAAATTTAATGGATTAAAATTTTTAATATAATTTTTTTTCATTAAATTCACTTTTATTTTCAATTTTTCAATTTAATGGATAAAATTGAAATATCAAATAAAATATTGAAATTATTACATGAAATTTTTTTTCATAAATTTTAATTTTTTTTTATTTTCATTTTTTTCCGATATATGAATTTTAAGGATAAAAACGAAATATCAAATAAAATATTGAAATTATTGAATAAAATTTTTTTTACATAAATTACATTTTTTTTCAATTTATCAATTTTATGGATTAAATTGAAATATCAAATAAAATATTGAAATTATTGGATATAATTTTTTTCATAAATTTTTAATTTTTTTTTCAATTTATCAATTTAATGGATAAAATTGAAATATCAAATAATATATTGAAAAATTTTAATATAATTTTTTTTCATAAATTTATAATTTTTTTATTTTCACTTTTTTCCGATTTATGAATTTTATGGATAAAAACGAAATATCAAATAAAATATTGAAGAATTTTAATATAATTTTTTTTCATAAATTTTTAATTTTTTTATTTTTACTTTTTTTCCAATTTATCAATTTAATGGATAAAATTGAAATATCAAATAAAATATTGAAATTATTAAATGAAATTTTTTTTTCATAAATTTTAATTTTTTTTATTTTCATTTTTTTCCGATTAATGAATTTTATGGATAAAAACGAAATATCAAATAAAATATTGAAATTATTGAATAAAATTTTTTTTACATAAATTAAATTTTTTTTCAATTTATCAATTTAATGGATTAAATTGAAATATAAAATTAAATATTGAAAAATTTTTATAATTTTTTTTTCAATATATCAATTTTATGGACAAAAACGAAATATCAAATAAAATATTGAAATTATTGAATTAAATTTTTTTTACATAAATAAAATTTTTTTCAATTTATCAATTAAATGGATTAAATTGAAATATTAAATAAAATATTGAAAAATTTTAATTTAATTTTTTTTCATAAAATTCACTTTTATTTTCAATTTATCAATTTAATGGATAAAATTGAAATATCAAATAAAATATTGAAATTATTGAATAAAATTTTTTTTACATAAATTAAATTTTTTTTCAATATATCAATTTAATGGATTAAATTGAAACATTAAATAAAATATTAAAAAATTTTAATATAAATTTTTTTCATAAATTTTAAAATTTTTTTTCAATTTATCAATTTAATGGATTAAATTGAAATATCAAATAAAATATTGAAATTATTGAATATAATTTTTTTTCATAAAATTCAATTTTTTTTCAATATATCAATTTAATGGATTAAATTTTTAATATAATTTTTTTTCATTAAATTCACTTTTATTTTCAATTTATCAATTTAATGGATAAAATTGAAATATCAAATAAAATATTGAAATTATAAAATGAAATTTTTTTTCATAAATTTTAATTTTTTTTTATTTTCACTTTTTTCCGATTTATGAATTTTATGGATAAAAACGAAATATCAAATAAAATATTGAAGAATTTTAATATAATTTTTTTTCATAAATTTTTAATTTTTTTATTTTTACTTTTTTTCCAATTTATCAATATAATGGATAAAATTGAAATATCAAATAATATATTGAAAAATTTTAATATAATTTTTTTTCATAAATTTATAATTTTTTTATTTTCACTTTTTTCCGATTTATGAATTTTATGGATAAAAACGAAATATCAAATAAAATATTGAAGAATTTTAATATAATTTTTTTTCATAAATTTTTAATTTTTTTATTTTTACTTTTTTTCCAATTTATCAATTTAATGGATAAAATTGAAATATCAAATAAAATATTGAAATTATTAAATGAAATTTTTTTTTCATAAATTTTAATTTTTTTTATTTTCATTTTTTTCCGATTAATGAATTTTATGGATAAAAACGAAATATCAAATAAAATATTGAAATTATTGAATAAAATTTTTTTTACATAAATTAAATTTTTTTTCAATTTATCAATTTAATGGATTAAATTGAAATATAAAATTAAATATTGAAAATTTTTATAATTTTTTTTTCAATATATCAATTTTATGGACAAAAACGAAATATCAAATAAAATATTGAAATTATTGAATTAAATTTTTTTTACATAAATAAAATTTTTTTCAATTTATCAATTAAATGGATTAAATTGAAATATTAAATAAAATATTGAAAAATTTTAATTTAATTTTTTTTCATAAAATTCACTTTTATTTTCAATTTATCAATTTAATGGATAAAATTGAAATATCAAATAAAATATTGAAATTATTGAATAAAATTTTTTTTACATAAATTAAATTTTTTTTCATTATATCAATTTAATGGATTAAATTGAAACATTAAATAAAATATTAAAAAATTTTAATATAAATTTTTTTCATAAATTTTAAAATTTTTTTTCAATTTATCAATTTAATGGATTAAATTGAAATATCAAATAAAATATTGAAATTATTGAATATAATTTTTTTTCATAAAATTCAATTTTTTTTCAATATATCAATTTAATGGATTAAATTTTTAATATAATTTTTTTTCATTAAATTCACTTTTATTTTCAATTTATCAATTTAATGGATAAAATTGAAATATCAAATAAAATATTGAAATTATTAAATGAAATTTTTTTTCATAAATTTTAATTTTTTTTTATTTTCACTTTTTTCCGATTTATGAATTTTATGGATAAAAACGAAATATCAAATAAAATATTGAAGAATTTTAATATAATTTTTTTTCATAAATTTTTAATTTTTTTATTTTTACTTTTTTTCCAATTTATCAATATAATGGATAAAATTGAAATATCAAATAAAATATTGAAATTATTGGATATAATTTTTTTCATAAATTTTTAATTTTTTTATTTTTACTTTTTTTCCAATTTATCAATTTAATGGATAAAATTGAAATATCAAATAAAATATTGAAAAATTTTAATATAATTTTTTTTCATTAAATTCACTTTTATTTTCAATTTTTCAATTTAATGGATAAAATCGAAATATCAAATAAAATATTGAAATTATTGATTATAATTTTTTTTCAATTTATCAATTTAATGGATAAAATTGAAATATCAAATAAAATATTGAAATTATTGAGTATAATTTTTTTTCAATTTATAAATTTAATGGATAAAAATGAAGTATCAAATAAAATATTGAAATTATTGAATATAATTTTTTTTCATAAAATTCAATTTTTTTTCAATATATCAATTTAATGGATTAAAATTTTTAATATAATTTTTTTTCATTAAATTCACTTTTATTTTCAATTTATCAATTTAATGGATAAAATTGAAATATCAAATAAAATATTGAAATTATTACATGAAATTTTTTTTCATAAATTTTAATTTTTTTTTATTTTCATTTTTTTCCGATATATGAATTTTAAGGATAAAAACGAAATATCAAATAAAATATTGAAATTATTGAATAAAATTTTTTTTACATAAATTACATTTTTTTTCAATTTATCAATTTTATGGATTAAATTGAAATATCAAATAAAATATTGAAATTATTGGATATAATTTTTTTCATAAATTTTTAATTTTTTTATTTTTACTTTTTTTCCAATTTATCAATTTAATGGATAAAATTGAAATATCAAATAAAATATTGAAAAATTTTAATATAATTTTTTTTCATTAAATTCACTTTTATTTTCAATTTTTCAATTTAATGGATAAAATTGAAATATCAAATAAAATATTGAAATTATTAAATGAAATTTTTTTTTCATAAATTTTAATTTTTTTACTTTAATTTTTTTCCGATTTATGAATTTTATGGATAAAATCGAAATATCAAATAAAATATTGAAATTATTGATTATAATTTTTTTTCAATTTATCAATTTAATGGATAAAATTGAAATATCAAATAAAATATTGAAATTATTGAGTATAATTTTTTTTCAATTTATAAATTTAATGGATAAAAATGAAGTATCAAATAAAATATTGAAATTATTGAATATAATTTTTTTTCATAAAATTCAATTTTTTTTCAATATATCAATTTAATGGATTAAAATTTTTAATATAATTTTTTTTCATTAAATTCACTTTTATTTTCAATTTATCAATTTAATGGATAAAATTGAAATATCAAATAAAATATTGAAATTATTACATGAAATTTTTTTTCATAAATTTTAATTTTTTTTTATTTTCATTTTTTTCCGATATATGAATTTTAAGGATAAAAACGAAATATCAAATAAAATATTGAAATTATTGAATAAAATTTTTTTTACATAAATTACATTTTTTTTCAATTTATCAATTTTATGGATTAAATTGAAATATCAAATAAAATATTGAAATTATTGGATATAATTTTTTTCATAAATTTTTAATTTTTTTTTCAATTTATCAATTTAATGGATAAAATTGAAATATCAAATAATATATTGAAAAATTTTAATATAATTTTTTTTCATAAATTTATAATTTTTTTATTTTCACTTTATTCCGATTTATGAATTTTATGGATAAAAACGAAATATCAAATAAAATATTGAAGAATTTTAATATAATTTTTTTTCATAAATTTTTAATTTTTTTATTTTTACTTTTTTTCCAATTTATCAATTTAATGGATAAAATTGAAATATCAAATAAAATATTGAAAAATTTTAATATAATTTTTTTTCATTAAATTCACTTTTATTTTCAATTTTTCAATTTAATGGATAAAATTGAAATATCAAATAAAATATTGAAATTATTAAATGAAATTTTTTTTTCATAAATTTTAATTTTTTTACTTTAATTTTTTTCCGATTTATGAATTTTATGGATAAAATCGAAATATCAAATAAAATATTGAAATTATTGATTATAATTTTTTTTCAATTTATCAATTTAATGGATAAAATTGAAATATCAAATAAAATATTGAAATTATTGAGTATAATTTTTTTTCAATTTATAAATTTAATGGATAAAAATGAAGTATCAAATAAAATATTGAAATTATTGAATATAATTTTTTTTCATAAAATTCAATTTTTTTTCAATATATCAATTTAATGGATTAAAATTTTTAATATAATTTTTTTTCATTAAATTCACTTTTATTTTCAATTTATCAATTTAATGGATAAAATTGAAATATCAAATAAAATATTGAAATTATTACATGAAATTTTTTTTCATAAATTTTAATTTTTTTTTATTTTCATTTTTTTCCGATATATGAATTTTAAGGATAAAAACGAAATATCAAATAAAATATTGAAATTATTGAATAAAATTTTTTTTACATAAATTACATTTTTTTTCAATTTATCAATTTTATGGATTAAATTGAAATATCAAATAAAATATTGAAATTAATGGATATAATTTTTTTCATAAATTTTTAATTTTTTTATTTTTACTTTTTTTCCTATTTATCAATTTAATGGATAAAATTGAAATATCAAATAAAATATTGAAAAATTTTAATATAATTTTTTTTCATTAAATTCACTTTTATTTTCAATTTTTCAATTTAATGGATAAAATTGAAATATCAAATAAAATATTGAAATTATTAAATGAAATTTTTTTTTCATAAATTTTAATTTTTTTACTTTAATTTTTTTCCGATTTATGAATTTTATGGATAAAATCGAAATATCAAATAAAATATTGAAATTATTGATTATAATTTTTTTTCAATTTATCAATTTAATGGATAAAATTGAAATATCAAATAAAATATTGAAATTATTGAGTATAATTTTTTTTCAATTTATAAATTTAATGGATAAAAATGAAGTATCAAATAAAATATTGAAATTATTGAATATAATTTTTTTTCATAAAATTCAATTTTTTTTCAATATATCAATTTAATGGATTAAAATTTTTAATATAATTTTTTTTCATTAAATTCACTTTTATTTTCAATTTATCAATTTAATGGATAAAATTGAAATATCAAATAAAATATTGAAATTATTACATGAAATTTTTTTTCATAAATTTTAATTTTTTTTTATTTTCATTTTTTTCCGATATATGAATTTTAAGGATAAAAACGAAATATCAAATAAAATATTGAAATTATTGAATAAAATTTTTTTTACATAAATTACATTTTTTTTCAATTTATCAATTTTATGGATTAAATTGAAATATCAAATAAAATATTGAAAAATTTTAATTTAATTTTTTTTCATAAAATTCACTTTTATTTTCAATTTATCAATTTAATGGATAAAATTGAAATATCAAATAAAATATTGAAATTATTGAATATAATTTTTTTTCATAAAATTCAATTTTTTTTCAATATATCAATTTAATGGATTAAAATTTTTAATATAATTTTTTTTCATTAAATTCACTTTTATTTTCAATTTATCAATTTAATGGATAAAATTGAAATATCAAATAAAATATTGAAATTATTACATGAAATTTTTTTTCATAAATTTTAATTTTTTTTTATTTTCATTTTTTTCCGATTTATGAATTTTAAGGATAAAAACGAAATATCAAATAAAATATTGAAATTATTGAATAAAATTTTTTTTACATAAATTACATTTTTTTTCAATTTATCAATTTTATGGATTAAATTGAAATATCAAATAAAATATTGAAATTATTGGATATAATTTTATTCATAAATTTTTAATTTTTTTTCAATTTATCAATTTAATGGATAAAATTGAAATATCAAATAATATATTGAAAAATTTTAATATAATTTTTTTTCATAAATTTATAATTTTTTTATTTTAACTTTTTTCCGATTTATGAATTTTATGGATAAAAACGAAATATCAAATAAAATATTGAAGAATTTTAATATAATTTTTTTTCATAAATTTTTAATTTTTTTATTTTTACTTTTTTTCCAATTTATCAATTTAATGGATAAAATTGAAATATCAAATAAAATATTGAAATTATTGAATAAAATTTTTTTTACATAAATTACATTTTTTTTCAATTTATCAATTTAATGTTTAAAATTGAAATATCAAATAATATATTGAAAAATTTTAATATAATTTTTTTTCATAAATTTATAATTTTTTTATTTTCACTTTTTTCCGATTTATGAATTTTATGGATAAAAACGAAATATCAAATAAAATATTGAAGAATTTTAATATAAATTTTTTTCATAAATTTTAAAATTTTTTTTCAATTTATCAATTTAATGGATTAATTTGAAATATCAAATAAAATATTGAAATTATTGAATATAATTTTTTTCATAAAATTCAATTTTTTTTCAATATATCAATTTAATGGATTAAAATTTTTAATATAATTTTTTTTCATTAAATTCACTTTTATTTTCAATTTATCAATTTAATGGATAAAATTGAAATATCAAATAAAATATTGAAATTATTAAATGAAATTTTTTTTCATAAATTTTAATTTTTTTTTATTTTCACTTTTTTCCGATTTATGAATTTTATGGATAAAAACGAAATATCAAATAAAATATTGAAATTATTGATTATAATTTTTTTTCAATTTATCAATTTAATGGATAAAATTGAAATATCAAATAAAATATTGAAATTATTGAATAAAATTTTTTTTACATAAATTACATTTTTTTTCAATTTATCAATTTTATGGATTAAATTGAAATATCAAATAAAATATTGAAAAATTTTAATTTAATTTTTTTTCATAAAATTCACTTTTATTTTCAATTTATCAATTTAATGGATAAAATTGAAATATCAAATAAAATATTGAAATTATTGAATATAATTTTTTTTCATAAAATTCAATTTTTTTTCAATATATCAATTTAATGGATTAAAATTTTTAATATAATTTTTTTTCATTAAATTCACTTTTATTTTCAATTTATCAATTTAATGGATAAAATTGAAATATCAAATAAAATATTGAAATTATTACATGAAATTTTTTTTCATAAATTTTAATTTTTTTTTATTTTCATTTTTTTCCGATTTATGAATTTTAAGGATAAAAACGAAATATCAAATAAAATATTGAAATTATTGAATAAAATTTTTTTTACATAAATTACATTTTTTTTCAATTTATCAATTTTATGGATTAAATTGAAATATCAAATAAAATATTGAAATTATTGGATATAATTTTATTCATAAATTTTTAATTTTTTTTCAATTTATCAATTTAATGGATAAAATTGAAATATCAAATAATATATTGAAAAATTTTAATATAATTTTTTTTCATAAATTTATAATTTTTTTATTTTTACTTTTTTTCCAATTTATCAATTTAATGGATAAAATTGAAATATCAAATAAAATATTGAAATTATTGAGTATAATTTTTTTTCAATTTATAAATTTAATGGATAAAAATGAAGTATCAAATAAAATATTGAAATTATTGAATATAATTTTTTTTCATAAAATTCAATTTTTTTTCAATATATCAATTTAATGGATTAAAATTTTTAATATAATTTTTTTTCATTAAATTCACTTTTATTTTCAATTTATCAATTTAATGGATAAAATTGAAATATCAAATAAAATATTGAAATTATTACATGAAATTTTTTTTCATAAATTTTAATTTTTTTTTATTTTCATTTTTTTCCGATATATGAATTTTAAGGATAAAAACGAAATATCAAATAAAATATTGAAATTATTGAATAAAATTTTTTTTACATAAATTACATTTTTTTTCAATTTATCAATTTTATGGATTAAATTGAAATATCAAATAAAATATTGAAATTATTGGATATAATTTTTTTCATAAATTTTTAATTTTTTTATTTTTACTTTTTTTCCAATTTATCAATTTAATGGATAAAATTGAAATATCAAATAAAATATTGAAAAATTTTAATATAATTTTTTTTCATTAAATTCACTTTTATTTTCAATTTTTCAATTTAATGGATAAAATTGAAATATCAAATAAAATATTGAAATTATTAAATGAAATTTTTTTTTCATAAATTTTAATTTTTTTACTTTAATTTTTTTCCGATTTATGAATTTTATGGATAAAATCGAAATATCAAATAAAATATTGAAATTATTGATTATAATTTTTTTTCAATTTATCAATTTAATGGATAAAATTGAAATATCAAATAAAATATTGAAATTATTGAGTATAATTTTTTTTCAATTTATAAATTTAATGGATAAAAATGAAGTATCAAATAAAATATTGAAATTATTGAATATAATTTTTTTTCATAAAATTCAATTTTTTTTCAATATATCAATTTAATGGATTAAAATTTTTAATATAATTTTTTTTCATTAAATTCACTTTTATTTTCAATTTATCAATTTAATGGATAAAATTGAAATATCAAATAAAATATTGAAATTATTACATGAAATTTTTTTTCATAAATTTTAATTTTTTTTTATTTTCATTTTTTTCCGATATATGAATTTTAAGGATAAAAACGAAATATCAAATAAAATATTGAAATTATTGAATAAAATTTTTTTTACATAAATTACATTTTTTTTCAATTTATCAATTTTATGGATTAAATTGAAATATCAAATAAAATATTGAAATTATTGGATATAATTTTTTTCATAAATTTTTAATTTTTTTTTCAATTTATCAATTTAATGGATAAAATTGAAATATCAAATAATATATTGAAAAATTTTAATATAATTTTTTTTCATAAATTTATAATTTTTTTATTTTCACTTTATTCCGATTTATGAATTTTATGGATAAAAACGAAATATCAAATAAAATATTGAAGAATTTTAATATAATTTTTTTTCATAAATTTTTAATTTTTTTATTTTTACTTTTTTTCCAATTTATCAATTTAATGGATAAAATTGAAATATCAAATAAAATATTGAAAAATTTTAATATAATTTTTTTTCATTAAATTCACTTTTATTTTCAATTTTTCAATTTAATGGATAAAATTGAAATATCAAATAAAATATTGAAATTATTAAATGAAATTTTTTTTTCATAAATTTTAATTTTTTTACTTTAATTTTTTTCCGATTTATGAATTTTATGGATAAAATCGAAATATCAAATAAAATATTGAAATTATTGATTATAATTTTTTTTCAATTTATCAATTTAATGGATAAAATTGAAATATCAAATAAAATATTGAAATTATTGAGTATAATTTTTTTTCAATTTATAAATTTAATGGATAAAAATGAAGTATCAAATAAAATATTGAAATTATTGAATATAATTTTTTTTCATAAAATTCAATTTTTTTTCAATATATCAATTTAATGGATTAAAATTTTTAATATAATTTTTTTTCATTAAATTCACTTTTATTTTCAATTTATCAATTTAATGGATAAAATTGAAATATCAAATAAAATATTGAAATTATTACATGAAATTTTTTTTCATAAATTTTAATTTTTTTTTATTTTCATTTTTTTCCGATATATGAATTTTAAGGATAAAAACGAAATATCAAATAAAATATTGAAATTATTGAATAAAATTTTTTTTACATAAATTACATTTTTTTTCAATTTATCAATTTTATGGATTAAATTGAAATATCAAATAAAATATTGAAATTATTGGATATAATTTTTTTCATAAATTTTTAATTTTTTTATTTTTACTTTTTTTCCTATTTATCAATTTAATGGATAAAATTGAAATATCAAATAAAATATTGAAAAATTTTAATATAATTTTTTTTCATTAAATTCACTTTTATTTTCAATTTTTCAATTTAATGGATAAAATTGAAATATCAAATAAAATATTGAAATTATTAAATGAAATTTTTTTTTCATAAATTTTAATTTTTTTACTTTAATTTTTTTCCGATTTATGAATTTTATGGATAAAATCGAAATATCAAATAAAATATTGAAATTATTGATTATAATTTTTTTTCAATTTATCAATTTAATGGATAAAATTGAAATATCAAATAAAATATTGAAATTATTGAGTATAATTTTTTTTCAATTTATAAATTTAATGGATAAAAATGAAGTATCAAATAAAATATTGAAATTATTGAATATAATTTTTTTTCATAAAATTCAATTTTTTTTCAATATATCAATTTAATGGATTAAAATTTTTAATATAATTTTTTTTCATTAAATTCACTTTTATTTTCAATTTATCAATTTAATGGATAAAATTGAAATATCAAATAAAATATTGAAATTATTACATGAAATTTTTTTTCATAAATTTTAATTTTTTTTTATTTTCATTTTTTTCCGATATATGAATTTTAAGGATAAAAACGAAATATCAAATAAAATATTGAAATTATTGAATAAAATTTTTTTTACATAAATTACATTTTTTTTCAATTTATCAATTTTATGGATTAAATTGAAATATCAAATAAAATATTGAAATTATTGGATATAATTTTTTTCATAAATTTTTAATTTTTTTATTTTTACTTTTTTTCCTATTTATCAATTTAATGGATAAAATTGAAATATCAAATAAAATATTGAAAAATTTTAATATAATTTTTTTTCATTAAATTCACTTTTATTTTCAATTTTTCAATTTAATGGATAAAATTGAAATATCAAATAAAATATTGAAATTATTAAATGAAATTTTTTTTTCATAAATTTTAATTTTTTTACTTTAATTTTTTTCCGATTTATGAATTTTATGGATAAAATCGAAATATCAAATAAAATATTGAAATTATTGATTATAATTTTTTTTCAATTTATCAATTTAATGGATAAAATTGAAATATCAAATAAAATATTGAAATTATTGAGTATAATTTTTTTTCAATTTATAAATTTAATGGATAAAAATGAAGTATCAAATAAAATATTGAAATTATTGAATATAATTTTTTTTCATAAAATTCAATTTTTTTTCAATATATCAATTTAATGGATTAAAATTTTTAATATAATTTTTTTTCATTAAATTCACTTTTATTTTCAATTTATCAATTTAATGGATAAAATTGAAATATCAAATAAAATATTGAAATTATTACATGAAATTTTTTTTCATAAATTTTAATTTTTTTTTATTTTCATTTTTTTCCGATATATGAATTTTAAGGATAAAAACGAAATATCAAATAAAATATTGAAATTATTGAATAAAATTTTTTTTACATAAATTACATTTTTTTTCAATTTATCAATTTTATGGATTAAATTGAAATATCAAATAAAATATTGAAATTATTAAATGAAATTTTTTTTTCATAAATTTTAATTTTTTTACTTTAATTTTTTTCCGATTTATGAATTTTATGGATAAAATCGAAATATCAAATAAAATATTGAAATTATTGATTATAATTTTTTTTCAATTAAAATTTTTTTATTTTCAATTTATCAATTTAATGGATAAAATTGAAATATCAAATAAAATATTGAAATTATTGAATATAATTTTTTTTCATAAAATTCAATTTTTTTTCAATATATCAATTTAATGGATTAAAATTTTTAATATAATTTTTTTTCATTAAATTCACTTTTATTTTCAATTTATCAATTTAATGGATAAAATTGAAATATCAAATAAAATATTGAAATTATTGAATAAAAATTTTTTTACATTAATTAAATTTTTTTTCAATATATCAATTTAATGGATTAAATTGAAATATTAAATAAAATATTAAAAAATTTTAATATAAATTTTTTTCATAAATTTTAAAATTTTTTTCAATTTATCAATTTAATGGATTAAATTGAAATATCAAATAAAAGATTGAAATTATTAAATGAAATTTTTTTTCATAAATTTTAATTTTTTTTTATTTTCACTTTTTTCCGATTTATGAATTTTATGGATAAAAACGAAATATCAAATAAAATATTGAAGAATTTTAATATAATTTTTTTTCATAAATTTTTAATTTTTTTATTTTTACTTTTTTTCCAATTTATCAATTTAATGGATAAAATTGAAATATCAAATAAAATATTGAAAAATTTTAATATAATTTTTTTTCATTAAATTCACTTTTATTTTCAATTTTTCAATTTAATGGATAAAATTGAAATATCAAATAAAATATTGAAATTATTAAATGAAATTTTTTTTTCATAAATTTTAATTTTTTTTATTTTCATTTTTTTCCGATTAATGAATTTTATGGATAAAAACGAAATATCAAATAAAAAATTGAAATTATTGAATACAATTTTTTTTACATAAATTAAATTTTTTTTCAATTTATCAATTTAATGGATAAAATTGAAATATCAAATAAAATATTGAAATTATTACATGAAATTTTTTTTCATAAATTTTAATTTTTTTTTATTTTCATTTTTTTCCGATATATGAATTTTAAGGATAAAAACGAAATATCAAATAAAATATTGAAATTATTGAATAAAATTTTTTTTACATAAATTACATTTTTTTTCAATTTATCAATTTTATGGATTAAATTGAAATATCAAATAAAATATTGAAATTATTGGATATAATTTTTTTCATAAATTTTTAATTTTTTTTTCAATTTATCAATTTAATGGATAAAATTGAAATATCAAATAATATATTGAAAAATTTTAATATAATTTTTTTTCATAAATTTATAATTTTTTTATTTTCACTTTATTCCGATTTATGAATTTTATGGATAAAAACGAAATATCAAATAAAATATTGAAGAATTTTAATATAATTTTTTTTCATAAATTTTTAATTTTTTTATTTTTACTTTTTTTCCAATTTATCAATTTAATGGATAAAATTGAAATATCAAATAAAATATTGAAAAATTTTAATATAATTTTTTTTCATTAAATTCACTTTTATTTTCAATTTTTCAATTTAATGGATAAAATTGAAATATCAAATAAAATATTGAAATTATTAAATGAAATTTTTTTTTCATAAATTTTAATTTTTTTACTTTAATTTTTTTCCGATTTATGAATTTTATGGATAAAATCGAAATATCAAATAAAATATTGAAATTATTGATTATAATTTTTTTTCAATTTATCAATTTAATGGATAAAATTGAAATATCAAATAAAATATTGAAATTATTGAGTATAATTTTTTTTCAATTTATAAATTTAATGGATAAAAATGAAGTATCAAATAAAATATTGAAATTATTGAATATAATTTTTTTTCATAAAATTCAATTTTTTTTCAATATATCAATTTAATGGATTAAAATTTTTAATATAATTTTTTTTCATTAAATTCACTTTTATTTTCAATTTATCAATTTAATGGATAAAATTGAAATATCAAATAAAATATTGAAATTATAACATGAAATTTTTTTTCATAAATTTTAATTTTTTTTTATTTTCATTTTTTTCCGATTAATGAATTTTATGGATAAAAACGAAATATCAAATAAAAAATTGAAATTATTGAATACAATTTTTTTTACATAAATTAAATTTTTTTTCAATTTATCAATTTAATGGATAAAATTGAAATATCAAATAAAATATTGAAATTATTAAATGAAATTTTTTTTCATAAATTTTAATTTTTTTGTATTTTCACTTTTTTCCGATTTATGAATTTTATGGATAAAAACGAAATATCAAATAAAATATTGAAGAATTTTAATATAATTTTTTTTCATAAATTTTTAATTTTTTTATTTTTACTTTTTTTCCAATTTATCAATTTAATGGATAAAATTGAAATATCAAATAAAATATTGAAAAATTTTAATATAATTTTTTTTCATTAAATTCACTTTTATTTTCAATTTTTCAATTTAATGGATAAAATTGAAATATCAAATAAAATATTGAAATTATTAAATGAAATTTTTTTTTCATAAATTTTAATTTTTTTACTTTAATTTTTTTCCGATTTATGAATTTTATGGATAAAATCGAAATATCAAATAAAATATTGAAATTATTGATTATAATTTTTTTTCAATTTATCAATTTAATGGATAAAATTGAAATATCAAATAAAATATTGAAATTATTGAGTATAATTTTTTTTCAATTTATAAATTTAATGGATAAAAATGAAGTATCAAATAAAATATTGAAATTATTGAATATAATTTTTTTTCATAAAATTCAATTTTTTTTCAATATATCAATTTAATGGATTAAAATTTTTAATATAATTTTTTTTCATTAAATTCACTTTTATTTTCAATTTATCAATTTAATGGATAAAATTGAAATATCAAATAAAATATTGAAATTATTACATGAAATTTTTTTTCATAAATTTTAATTTTTTTTTATTTTCATTTTTTTCCGATATATGAATTTTAAGGATAAAAACGAAATATCAAATAAAATATTGAAATTATTGAATAAAATTTTTTTTACATAAATTACATTTTTTTTCAATTTATCAATTTTATGGATTAAATTGAAATATCAAATAAAATATTGAAATTATTGGATATAATTTTTTTCATAAATTTTTAATTTTTTTATTTTTACTTTTTTTCCTATTTATCAATTTAATGGATAAAATTGAAATATCAAATAAAATATTGAAAAATTTTAATATAATTTTTTTTCATTAAATTCACTTTTATTTTCAATTTTTCAATTTAATGGATAAAATTGAAATATCAAATAAAATATTGAAATTATTAAATGAAATTTTTTTTTCATAAATTTTAATTTTTTTACTTTAATTTTTTTCCGATTTATGAATTTTATGGATAAAATCGAAATATCAAATAAAATATTGAAATTATTGATTATAATTTTTTTTCAATTTATCAATTTAATGGATAAAATTGAAATATCAAATAAAATATTGAAATTATTGAGTATAATTTTTTTTCAATTTATAAATTTAATGGATAAAAATGAAGTATCAAATAAAATATTGAAATTATTGAATATAATTTTTTTTCATAAAATTCAATTTTTTTTCAATATATCAATTTAATGGATTAAAATTTTTAATATAATTTTTTTTCATTAAATTCACTTTTATTTTCAATTTATCAATTTAATGGATAAAATTGAAATATCAAATAAAATATTGAAATTATTAAATGAAATTTTTTTTTCATAAATTTTAATTTTTTTACTTTAATTTTTTTCCGATTTATGAATTTTATGGATAAAATCGAAATATCAAATAAAATATTGAAATTATTGAATATAATTTTATTTCATAAAATTCAATTTTTTTTCAATATATCAATTTAATGGATTAAAATTTTTAATATAATTTTTTTTCATTAAATTCACTTTTATTTTCAATTTATCAATTTAATGGATAAAATTGAAATATCAAATAAAATATTGAAATTATTAAATGAAATTTTTTTTTCATAAATTTTAATTTTTTTACTTTAATTTTTTTCCGATTTATGAATTTTATGGATAAAATCGAAATATCAAATAAAATATTGAAATTATTGATTATAATTTTTTTTCAATTTATCAATTTAATGGATAAAATTGAAATATCAAATAAAATATTGAAATTATTGAGTATAATTTTTTTTCAATTTATAAATTTAATGGATAAAAATGAAGTATCAAATAAAATATTGAAATTATTGAATATAATTTTTTTTCATAAAATTCAATTTTTTTTCAATATATCAATTTAATGGATTAAAATTTTTAATATAATTTTTTTTCATTAAATTCACTTTTATTTTCAATTTATCAATTTAATGGATAAAATTGAAATATCAAATAAAATATTGAAATTATTACATGAAATTTTTTTTCATAAATTTTAATTTTTTTTTATTTTCATTTTTTTCCGATATATGAATTTTAAGGATAAAAACGAAATATCAAATAAAATATTGAAATTATTGAATAAAATTTTTTTTACATAAATTACATTTTTTTTCAATTTATCAATTTTATGGATTAAATTGAAATATCAAATAAAATATTGAAATTATTAAATGAAATTTTTTTTTCATAAATTTTAATTTTTTTACTTTAATTTTTTTCCGATTTATGAATTTTATGGATAAAATCGAAATATCAAATAAAATATTGAAATTATTGATTATAATTTTTTTTCAATTTATCAATTTAATGGATAAAATTGAAATATCAAATAAAATATTGAAATTATTGAGTATAATTTTTTTTCAATTTATAAATTTAATGGATAAAAATGAAGTATCAAATAAAATATTGAAATTATTGAATATAATTTTTTTTCATAAAATTCAATTTTTTTTCAATATATCAATTTAATGGATTAAAATTTTTAATATAATTTTTTTTCATTAAATTCACTTTTATTTTCAATTTATCAATTTAATGGATAAAATTGAAATATCAAATAAAATATTGAAATTATTACATGAAATTTTTTTTCATAAATTTTAATTTTTTTTTATTTTCATTTTTTTCCGATATATGAATTTTAAGGATAAAAACGAAATATCAAATAAAATATTGAAATTATTGAATAAAATTTTTTTTACATAAATTACATTTTTTTTCAATTTATCAATTCTATGGATTAAATTGAAATATCAAATAAAATATTGAAATTATTAAATGAAATTTTTTTTTCATAAATTTTAATTTTTTTTATTTTCATTTTTTTCCGATTAATGAATTTTATGGATAAAAACGAAATATCAAATAAAAAATTGAAATTATTGAATACAATTTTTTTTACATAAATTAAATTTTTTTTCAATTTATCAATTTAATGGATAAAATTGAAATATCAAATAAAATATTGAAATTATTACATGAAATTTTTTTTCATAAATTTTAATTTTTTTTTATTTTCATTTTTTTCCGATATATGAATTTTAAGGATAAAAACGAAATATCAAATAAAATATTGAAATTATTGAATAAAATTTTTTTTACATAAATTACATTTTTTTTCAATTTATCAATTTTATGGATTAAATTGAAATATCAAATAAAATATTGAAATTATTGGATATAATTTTTTTCATAAATTTTTAATTTTTTTTTCAATTTATCAATTTAATGGATAAAATTGAAATATCAAATAAAATATTGAAAAATTTTAATATAATTTTTTTTCATTAAATTCACTTTTATTTTCAATTTTTCAATTTAATGGATAAAATTGAAATATCAAATAAAATATTGAAATTATTAAATGAAATTTTTTTTTCATAAATTTTAATTTTTTTACTTTAATTTTTTTCCGATTTATGAATTTTATGGATAAAATCGAAATATCAAATAAAATATTGAAATTATTGATTATAATTTTTTTTCAATTTATCAATTTAATGGATAAAATTGAAATATCAAATAAAATATTGAAATTATTGAGTATAATTTTTTTTCAATTTATAAATTTAATGGATAAAAATTAAGTATCAAATAAAATATTGAAATTATTGAATATAATTTTTTTTCATAAAATTCAATTTTTTTTCAATATATCAATTTAATGGATTAAAATTTTTAATATAATTTTTTTTCATTAAATTCACTTTTATTTTCAATTTATCAATTTAATGGATAAAATTGAAATATCAAATAAAATATTGAAATTATTACATGAAATTTTTTTTCATAAATTTTAATTTTTTTTTATTTTCATTTTTTTCCGATTAATGAATTTTATGGATAAAAACGAAATATCAAATAAAAAATTGAAATTATTGAATACAATTTTTTTTACATAAATTAAATTTTTTTTCAATTTATCAATTTAATGGATAAAATTGAAATATCAAATAAAATATTGAAATTATTAAATGAAATTTTTTTTCATAAATTTTAATTTTTTTGTATTTTCACTTTTTTCCGATTTATGAATTTTATGGATAAAAACGAAATATCAAATAAAATATTGAAGAATTTTAATATAATTTTTTTTCATAAATTTTTAATTTTTTTATTTTTACTTTTTTTCCAATTTATCAATTTAATGGATAAAATTGAAATATCAAATAAAATATTGAAAAATTTTAATATAATTTTTTTTCATTAAATTCACTTTTATTTTCAATTTTTCAATTTAATGGATAAAATTGAAATATCAAATAAAATATTGAAATTATTAAATGAAATTTTTTTTTCATAAATTTTAATTTTTTTACTTTAATTTTTTTCCGATTTATGAATTTTATGGATAAAATCGAAATATCAAATAAAATATTGAAATTATTGATTATAATTTTTTTTCAATTTATCAATTTAATGGATAAAATTGAAATATCAAATAAAATATTGAAATTATTGAGTATAATTTTTTTTCAATTTATAAATTTAATGGATAAAAATGAAGTATCAAATAAAATATTGAAATTATTGAATATAATTTTTTTTCATAAAATTCAATTTTTTTTCAATATATCAATTTAATGGATTAAAATTTTTAATATAATTTTTTTTCATTAAATTCACTTTTATTTTCAATTTATCAATTTAATGGATAAAATTGAAATATCAAATAAAATATTGAAATTATTACATGAAATTTTTTTTCATAAATTTTAATTTTTTTTTATTTTCATTTTTTTCCGATATATGAATTTTAAGGATAAAAACGAAATATCAAATAAAATATTGAAATTATTGAATAAAATTTTTTTTACATAAATTACATTTTTTTTCAATTTATCAATTTTATGGATTAAATTGAAATATCAAATAAAATATTGAAATTATTGGATATAATTTTTTTCATAAATTTTTAATTTTTTTTTCAATTTATCAATTTAATGGATAAAATTGAAATATCAAATAATATATTGAAAAATTTTAATATAATTTTTTTTCATAAATTTATAATTTTTTTATTTTCACTTTATTCCGATTTATGAATTTTATGGATAAAAACGAAATATCAAATAAAATATTGAAGAATTTTAATATAATTTTTTTTCATAAATTTTTAATTTTTTTATTTTTACTTTTTTTCCAATTTATCAATTTAATGGATAAAATTGAAATATCAAATAAAATATTGAAAAATTTTAATATAATTTTTTTTCATTAAATTCACTTTTATTTTCAATTTTTCAATTTAATGGATAAAATTGAAATATCAAATAAAATATTGAAATTATTAAATGAAATTTTTTTTTCATAAATTTTAATTTTTTTACTTTAATTTTTTTCCGATTTATGAATTTTATGGATAAAATCGAAATATCAAATAAAATATTGAAATTATTGATTATAATTTTTTTTCAATTTATCAATTTAATGGATAAAATTGAAATATCAAATAAAATATTGAAATTATTGAATATAATTTTTTTTCAATTTATAAATTTAATGGATAAAAATGAAGTATCAAATAAAATATTGAAATTATTGAATATAATTTTTTTTCATAAAATTCAATTTTTTTTCAATATATCAATTTAATGGATTAAAATTTTTAATATAATTTTTTTTCATTAAATTCACTTTTATTTTCAATTTATCAATTTAATGGATAAAATTGAAATATCAAATAAAATATTGAAATTATTACATGAAATTTTTTTTCATAAATTTTAATTTTTTTTTATTTTCATTTTTTTCCGATATATGAATTTTAAGGATAAAAACGAAATATCAAATAAAATATTGAAATTATTGAATAAAATTTTTTTTACATAAATTACATTTTTTTTCAATTTATCAATTTTATGGATTAAATTGAAATATCAAATAAAATATTGAAATTATTGGATATAATTTTTTTCATAAATTTTTAATTTTTTTATTTTTACTTTTTTTCCTATTTATCAATTTAATGGATAAAATTGAAATATCAAATAAAATATTGAAAAATTTTAATATAATTTTTTTTCATTAAATTCACTTTTATTTTCAATTTTTCAATTTAATGGATAAAATTGAAATATCAAATAAAATATTGAAATTATTAAATGAAATTTTTTTTTCATAAATTTTAATTTTTTTACTTTAATTTTTTTCCGATTTATGAATTTTATGGATAAAATCGAAATATCAAATAAAATATTGAAATTATTGATTATAATTTTTTTTCAATTTATCAATTTAATGGATAAAATTGAAATATCAAATAAAATATTGAAATTATTGAGTATAATTTTTTTTCAATTTATAAATTTAATGGATAAAAATGAAGTATCAAATAAAATATTGAAATTATTGAATATAATTTTTTTTCATAAAATTCAATTTTTTTTCAATATATCAATTTAATGGATTAAAATTTTTAATATAATTTTTTTTCATTAAATTCACTTTTATTTTCAATTTATCAATTTAATGGATAAAATTGAAATATCAAATAAAATATTGAAATTATTAAATGAAATTTTTTTTTCATAAATTTTAATTTTTTTTATTTTCACTTTTTTCCGATTTATGAATTTTATGGATAAAAACGAAATATCAAAAAAAATATTGAAGAATTTTAATATAATTTTTTTTTCATTAAATTCACTTTTATTTTCAATTTATCAATTTAATGGATTAAATTGAAATATAAAATTAAATATTGAAAAATTTTTATAATTTTTTTTCATTAAATTCACTTTTATTTTCAATTTTTCAATTTAATGGATAAAATTGAAATATCAAATAAAATATTGAAATTATTAAATGAAATTTTTTTTTCATAAATTTTAATTTTTTTACTTTAATTTTTTTCCGATTTATGAATTTTATGGATAAAATCGAAATATCAAATAAAATATTGAAATTATTGATTATAATTTTTTTTCAATTTATCAATTTAATGGATAAAAATGAAGTATCAAATAAAATATTGAAATTATTGGATATAATTTTTTTTCATAAAATTCAATTTTTTTTCAATATATCAATTTAATGGATTAAAATTTTTAATATAATTTTTTTTCATTAAATTCACTTTTATTTTCAATTTATCAATTTAATGGATAAAATTGAAATATCAAATAAAATATTGAAATTATTACATGAAATTTTTTTTCATAAATTTTAATTTTTTTTTATTTTCATTTTTTTCCGATTTATGAATTTTAAGTATAAAAACGAAATATCAAATAAAATATTGAAATTATTGAATAAAATTTTTTTTACATAAATTACATTTTTTTTCAATTTATCAATTTTATGGATTAAATTGAAATATCAAATAAAATATTGAAATTATTGGATATAATTTTTTTCATAAATTTTTAATTTTTTTTTCAATTTATCAATTTAATGGATAAAATTGAAATATCAAATAATATATTGAAAAATTTTAATATAATTTTTTTTCATAAATTTTTAATTTTTTTATTTTTACTTTTTTTCCAATTTATCAATTTAATGGATAAAATTGAAATATCAAATAAAATATTGAAATTATTAAATGAAATTTTTTTTTCATAAATTTTAATTTTTTTTTATTTTCACTTTTTTCCGATTTATGAATTTTATGGATAAAAACGAAATATCAAAAAAAATATTGAAGAATTTTAATATAATTTTTTTTCATTAAATTCACTTTTATTTTCAATTTATCAATTTAATGGATTAAATTGAAATATAAAATTAAATATTGAAAAATTTTTATAATTTTTTTTCATTAAATTCACTTTTATTTTCAATTTTTCAATTTAATGGATAAAATTGAAATATCAAATAAAATATTGAAATTATTAAATGAAATTTTTTTTTCATAAATTTTAATTTTTTTACTTTAATTTTTTTCCGATTTATGAATTTTATGGATAAAATCGAAATATCAAATAAAATATTGAAATTATTGATTATAATTTTTTTTCAATTTATCAATTTAATGGATAAAAATGAAGTATCAAATAAAATATTGAAATTATTGGATATAATTTTTTTTCATAAAATTCAATTTTTTTTCAATATATCAATTTAATGGATTAAAATTTTTAATATAATTTTTTTTCATTAAATTCACTTTTATTTTCAATTTATCAATTTAATGGATAAAATTGAAATATCAAATAAAATATTGAAATTATTACATGAAATTTTTTTTCATAAATTTTAATTTTTTTTTATTTTCATTTTTTTCCGATTTATGAATTTTAAGTATAAAAACGAAATATCAAATAAAATATTGAAATTATTGAATAAAATTTTTTTTACATAAATTACATTTTTTTTCAATTTATCAATTTTATGGATTAAATTGAAATATCAAAAAAAATATTGAAATTATTGGATATAATTTTTTTCATAAATTTTTAATTTTTTTTTCAATTTATCAATTTAATGGATAAAATTGAAATATCAAATAATATATTGAAAAATTTTAATATAATTTTTTTTCATAAATTTTTAATTTTTTTATTTTTACTTTTTTTCCAATTTATCAATTTAATGGATAAAATTGAAATATCAAATAAAATATTGAAATTATTAAATGAAATTTTTTTTTCATAAATTTTAATTTTTTTACTTTCATTTTTTTCCGATTTATGAATTTTATGGATAAAATCGAAATATCAAATAAAATATTGAAATTATTGATTATAATTTTTTTCAATTTATCAATTTAATGGATAAAATTGAAATATCAAATAAAATATTGAAATTATTGAATATAATTTTTTTTCAATTTATAAATTTAATGGATAAAAATGAAGTATCAAATAAAATATTGAAATTATTGAATATAATTTTTTTTCATAAAATTCAATTTTTTTTCAATATATCAATTTAATGGATTAAAATTTTTAATATAATTTTTTTTCATTAAATTCACTTTTATTTTCAATTTATCAATTTAATGGATAAAATTGAAATATCAAATAAAATATTGAAATTATTACATGAAATTTTTTTTCATAAATTTTAATTTTTTTTTATTTTCATTTTTTTCCGATATATGAATTTTAAGGATAAAAACGAAATATCAAATAAAATATTGAAATTATTGAATAAAATTTTTTTTACATAAATTACATTTTTTTTCAATTTATCAATTTTATGCATTAAATTGAAATATCAAATAAAATATTGAAATTATTAAATGAAATTTTTTTTTCATAAATTTTAATTTTTTTACTTTAATTTTTTTCCGATTTATGAATTTTATGGATAAAATCGAAATATCAAATAAAATATTGAAATTATTGATTATAATTTTTTTTCAATTTATCAATTTAATGGATAAAATTGAAATATCAAATAAAATATTGAAATTATTGAGTATAATTTTTTTTCAATTTATAAATTTAATGGATAAAAATGAAGTATCAAATAAAATATTGAAATTATTGAATATAATTTTTTTTCATAAAATTCAATTTTTTTTCAATATATCAATTTAATGGATTAAAATTTTTAATATAATTTTTTTTCATTAAATTCACTTTTATTTTCAATTTATCAATTTAATGGATAAAATTGAAATATCAAATAAAATATTGAAATTATTACATGAAATTTTTTTTCATAAATTTTAATTTTTTTTTATTTTCATTTTTTTCCGATATATGAATTTTAAGGATAAAAACGAAATATCAAATAAAATATTGAAATTATTGAATAAAATTTTTTTTACATAAATTACATTTTTTTTCAATTTATCAATTCTATGGATTAAATTGAAATATCAAATAAAATATTGAAATTATTAAATGAAATTTTTTTTTCATAAATTTTAATTTTTTTTATTTTCATTTTTTTCCGATTAATGAATTTTATGGATAAAAACGAAATATCAAATAAAAAATTGAAATTATTGAATACAATTTTTTTTACATAAATTAAATTTTTTTTCAATTTATCAATTTAATGGATAAAATTGAAATATCAAATAAAATATTGAAATTATTACATGAAATTTTTTTTCATAAATTTTAATTTTTTTTTATTTTCATTTTTTTCCGATATATGAATTTTAAGGATAAAAACGAAATATCAAATAAAATATTGAAATTATTGAATAAAATTTTTTTTACATAAATTACATTTTTTTTCAATTTATCAATTTTATGGATTAAATTGAAATATCAAATAAAATATTGAAATTATTGGATATAATTTTTTTCATAAATTTTTAATTTTTTTTTCAATTTATCAATTTAATGGATAAAATTGAAATATCAAATAAAATATTGAAAAATTTTAATATAATTTTTTTTCATTAAATTCACTTTTATTTTCAATTTTTCAATTTAATGGATAAAATTGAAATATCAAATAAAATATTGAAATTATTAAATGAAATTTTTTTTTCATAAATTTTAATTTTTTTACTTTAATTTTTTTCCGATTTATGAATTTTATGGATAAAATCGAAATATCAAATAAAATATTGAAATTATTGATTATAATTTTTTTTCAATTTATCAATTTAATGGATAAAATTGAAATATCAAATAAAATATTGAAATTATTGAGTATAATTTTTTTTCAATTTATAAATTTAATGGATAAAAATTAAGTATCAAATAAAATATTGAAATTATTGAATATAATTTTTTTTCATAAAATTCAATTTTTTTTCAATATATCAATTTAATGGATTAAAATTTTTAATATAATTTTTTTTCATTAAATTCACTTTTATTTTCAATTTATCAATTTAATGGATAAAATTGAAATATCAAATAAAATATTGAAATTATTACATGAAATTTTTTTTCATAAATTTTAATTTTTTTTTATTTTCATTTTTTTCCGATTAATGAATTTTATGGATAAAAACGAAATATCAAATAAAAAATTGAAATTATTGAATACAATTTTTTTTACATAAATTAAATTTTTTTTCAATTTATCAATTTAATGGATAAAATTGAAATATCAAATAAAATATTGAAATTATTAAATGAAATTTTTTTTCATAAATTTTAATTTTTTTGTATTTTCACTTTTTTCCGATTTATGAATTTTATGGATAAAAACGAAATATCAAATAAAATATTGAAGAATTTTAATATAATTTTTTTTCATAAATTTTTAATTTTTTTATTTTTACTTTTTTTCCAATTTATCAATTTAATGGATAAAATTGAAATATCAAATAAAATATTGAAAAATTTTAATATAATTTTTTTTCATTAAATTCACTTTTATTTTCAATTTTTCAATTTAATGGATAAAATTGAAATATCAAATAAAATATTGAAATTATTAAATGAAATTTTTTTTTCATAAATTTTAATTTTTTTACTTTAATTTTTTTCCGATTTATGAATTTTATGGATAAAATCGAAATATCAAATAAAATATTGAAATTATTGATTATAATTTTTTTTCAATTTATCAATTTAATGGATAAAATTGAAATATCAAATAAAATATTGAAATTATTGAGTATAATTTTTTTTCAATTTATAAATTTAATGGATAAAAATGAAGTATCAAATAAAATATTGAAATTATTGAATATAATTTTTTTTCATAAAATTCAATTTTTTTTCAATATATCAATTTAATGGATTAAAATTTTTAATATAATTTTTTTTCATTAAATTCACTTTTATTTTCAATTTATCAATTTAATGGATAAAATTGAAATATCAAATAAAATATTGAAATTATTACATGAAATTTTTTTTCATAAATTTTAATTTTTTTTTATTTTCATTTTTTTCCGATATATGAATTTTAAGGATAAAAACGAAATATCAAATAAAATATTGAAATTATTGAATAAAATTTTTTTTACATAAATTACATTTTTTTTCAATTTATCAATTTTATGGATTAAATTGAAATATCAAATAAAATATTGAAATTATTGGATATAATTTTTTTCATAAATTTTTAATTTTTTTTTCAATTTATCAATTTAATGGATAAAATTAAAATATCAAATAATATATTGAAAAATTTTAATATAATTTTTTTTCATAAATTTATAATTTTTTTATTTTCACTTTATTCCGATTTATGAATTTTATGGATAAAAACGAAATATCAAATAAAATATTGAAGAATTTTAATATAATTTTTTTTCATAAATTTTTAATTTTTTTATTTTTACTTTTTTTCCAATTTATCAATTTAATGGATAAAATTGAAATATCAAATAAAATATTGAAAAATTTTAATATAATTTTTTTTCATTATATTCACTTTTATTTTCAATTTTTCAATTTAATGGATAAAATTGAAATATCAAATAAAATATTGAAATTATTAAATGAAATTTTTTTTTCATAAATTTTAATTTTTTTACTTTAATTTTTTTCCGATTTATGAATTTTATGGATAAAATCGAAATATCAAATAAAATATTGAAATTATTGATTATAATTTTTTTTCAATTTATCAATTTAATGGATAAAATTGAAATATCAAATAAAATATTGAAATTATTGAGTATAATTTTTTTTCAATTTATAAATTTAATGGATAAAAATGAAGTATCAAATAAAATATTGAAATTATTGAATATAATTTTTTTTCATAAAATTCAATTTTTTTTCAATATATCAATTTAATGGATTAAAATTTTTAATATAATTTTTTTTCATTAAATTCACTTTTATTTTCAATTTATCAATTTAATGGATAAAATTGAAATATCAAATAAAATATTGAAATTATTACATGAAATTTTTTTTCATAAATTTTAATTTTTTTTTATTTTCATTTTTTTCCGATATATGAATTTTAAGGATAAAAACGAAATATCAAATAAAATATTGAAATTATTGAATAAAATTTTTTTTACATAAATTACATTTTTTTTCAATTTATCAATTTTATGGATTAAATTGAAATATCAAATAAAATATTGAAATTATTGGATATAATTTTTTTCATAAATTTTTAATTTTTTTATTTTTACTTTTTTTCCTATTTATCAATTTAATGGATAAAATTGAAATATCAAATAAAATATTGAAAAATTTTAATATAATTTTTTTTCATTAAATTCACTTTTATTTTCAATTTTTCAATTTAATGGATAAAATTGAAATATCAAATAAAATATTGAAATTATTAAATGAAATTTTTTTTTCATAAATTTTAATTTTTTTACTTTAATTTTTTTCCGATTTATGAATTTTATGGATAAAATCGAAATATCAAATAAAATATTGAAATTATTGATTATAATTTTTTTTCAATTTATCAATTTAATGGATAAAATTGAAATATCAAATAAAATATTGAAATTATTGAGTATAATTTTTTTTCAATTTATAAATTTAATGGATAAAAATGAAGTATCAAATAAAATATTGAAATTATTGAATATAATTTTTTTTCATAAAATTCAATTTTTTTTCAATATATCAATTTAATGGATTAAAATTTTTAATATAATTTTTTTTCATTAAATTCACTTTTATTTTCAATTTATCAATTTAATGGATAAAATTGAAATATCAAATAAAATATTGAAATAATTACATGAAATTTTTTTTCATAAATTTTAATTTTTTTTTATTTTCATTTTTTTCCGATATATGAATTTTAAGGATAAAAACGAAATATCAAATAAAATATTGAAATTATTGAATAAAATTTTTTTTACATAAATTACATTTTTTTTCAATTTATCAATTTTATGGATTAAATTGAAATATCAAATAAAATATTGAAATTATTAAATGAAATTTTTTTTTCATAAATTTTAATTTTTTTACTTTAATTTTTTTCCGATTTATGAATTTTATGGATAAAATCGAAATATCAAATAAAATATTGAAATTATTGATTATAATTTTTTTTCAATTTATCAATTTAATGGATAAAATTGAAATATCAAATAAAATATTGAAATTATTGAGTATAATTTTTTTTCAATTTATAAATTTAATGGATAAAAATGAAGTATCAAATAAAATATTGAAATTATTGAATATAATTTTTTTTCATAAAATTCAATTTTTTTTCAATATATCAATTTAATGGATTAAAATTTTTAATATAATTTTTTTTCATTAAATTCACTTTTATTTTCAATTTATCAATTTAATGGATAAAATTGAAATATCAAATAAAATATTGAAATTATTACATGAAATTTTTTTCATAAATTTTAATTTTTTTTTATTTTCATTTTTTTCCGATATATGAATTTTAAGGATAAAAACGAAATATCAAATAAAATATTGAAATTATTGAATAAAATTTTTTTTACATAAATTACATTTTTTTTCAATTTATCAATTTTATGGATTAAATTGAAATATCAAATAAAATATTGAAATTATTAAATGAAATTTTTTTTTCATAAATTTTAATTTTTTTTATTTTCATTTTTTTCCGATTAATGAATTTTATGGATAAAAACGAAATATCAAATAAAAAATTGAAATTATTGAATACAATTTTTTTTACATAAATTAAATTTTTTTTCAATTTATCAATTTAATGGATAAAATTGAAATATCAAATAAAATATTGAAATTATTAAATGAAATTTTTTTTCATAAATTTTAATTTTTTTGTATTTTCACTTTTTTCCGATTTATGAATTTTATGGATAAAAACGAAATATCAAATAAAATATTGAAGAATTTTAATATAATTTTTTTTCATAAATTTTTAATTTTTTTATTTTTACTTTTTTTCCAATTTATCAATTTAATGGATAAAATTGAAATATCAAATAAAATATTGAAAAATTTTAATATAATTTTTTTTCATTAAATTCACTTTTATTTTCAATTTTTCAATTTAATGGATAAAATTGAAATATCAAATAAAATATTGAAATTATTAAATGAAATTTTTTTTTCATAAATTTTAATTTTTTTACTTTAATTTTTTTCCGATTTATGAATTTTATGGATAAAATCGAAATATCAAATAAAATATTGAAATTATTGATTATAATTTTTTTTCAATTTATCAATTTAATGGATAAAATTGAAATATCAAATAAAATATTGAAATTATTGAGTATAATTTTTTTTCAATTTATAAATTTAATGGATAAAAATGAAGTATCAAATAAAATATTGAAATTATTGAATATAATTTTTTTTCATAAAATTCAATTTTTTTTCAATATATCAATTTAATGGATTAAAATTTTTAATATAATTTTTTTTCATTAAATTCACTTTTATTTTCAATTTATCAATTTAATGGATAAAATTGAAATATCAAATAAAATATTGAAATTATTACATGAAATTTTTTTTCATAAATTTTAATTTTTTTTTATTTTCATTTTTTTCCGATATATGAATTTTAAGGATAAAAACGAAATATCAAATAAAATATTGAAATTATTGAATAAAATTTTTTTTACATAAATTACATTTTTTTTCAATTTATCAATTTTATGGAGTAAATTGAAATATCAAATAAAATATTGAAATTATTGGATATAATTTTTTTCATAAATTTTTAATTTTTTTTTCAATTTATCAATTTAATGGATAAAATTGAAATATCAAATAATATATTGAAAAATTTTAATATAATTTTTTTTCATAAATTTATAATTTTTTTATTTTCACTTTTTTCCGATTTATGAATTTTATGGATAAAAACGAAATATCAAATAAAATATTGAAGAATTTTAATATAATTTTTTTTCATAAATTTTTAATTTTTTTATTTTTACTTTTTTTTCCAATTTATCAATTTAATGGATAAAATTGAAATATCAAATAAAATATTGAAAAATTTTAATATTATTTTTTTTCATTAAATTCACTTTTATTTTCAATTTTTCAATTTAATGGATAAAATTGAAATATCAAATAAAATATTGAAATTATTAAATGAAATTTTTTTTTCATAAATTTTAATTTTTTTACTTTAATTTTTTTCCGATTTATGAATTTTATGGATAAAATCGAAATATCAAATAAAATATTGAAATTATTGAGTATAATTTTTTTTCAATTTATAAATTTAATGGATTAAAATTTTTAATATAATTTTTTTTCATGAAATTCACTTTTATTTTCAATTTTTCAATTTAATGGATAAAATTGAAATATCAAATAAAATATTGAAATTATTACATGAAATTTTTTTTCATAAATTTTAATTTTTTTTTATTTTCATTTTTTTCCGATATATGAATTTTAAGGATAAAAACGAAATATCAAATAAAATATTGAAATTATTGAATAAAATTTTTTTTACATAAATTACATTTTTTTTCAATTTATCAATTTTATGGATTAAATTGAAATATCAAATAAAATATTGAAATTATTGGATATAATTTTTTTCATAAATTTTTAATTTTTTTTTCAATTTATCAATTTAATGGATAAAATTGAAATATCAAATAATATATTGAAAAATTTTAATATAATTTTTTTTCATAAATTTATAATTTTTTTATTTTCACTTTTTTCCGATTTATGAATTTTATGGATAAAAACGAAATATCAAATAAAATATTGAAGAATTTTAATATAATTTTTTTTCATAAATTTTTAATTTTTTTATTTTTACTTTTTTTCCAATTTATCAATTTAATGGATAAAATTGAAATATCAAATAAAATATTGAAATTATTAAATGAAATTTTTTTTTCATAAATTTTAATTTTTTTTATTTTCATTTTTTTCCGATTAATGAATTTTATGGATAAAAACGAAATATCAAATAAAATATTGAAATTATTGAATAAAATTTTTTTTACATAAATTAAATTTTTTTTCAATTTATCAATTTAATGGATTAAATTGAAATATAAAATTAAATATTGAAAAATTTTTATAATTTTTTTTTCAATATATCAATTTTATGGACAAAAACGAAATATCAAATAAAATATTGAAATTATTGAATTAAATTTTTTTTACATAAATAAAATTTTTTTCAATTTATCAATTAAATGGATTAAATTGAAATATTAAATAAAATATTGAAAAATTTTAATTTAATTTTTTTTCATAAAATTCACTTTTATTTTCAATTTATCAATTTAATGGATAAAATTGAAATATCAAATAAAATATTGAAATTATTGAATAAAATTTTTTTTACATAAATTAAATTTTTTTTCAATATATCAATTTAATGGATTAAATTGAAACATTAAATAAAATATTAAAAAATTTTAATATAAATTTTTTTCATAAATTTTAAAATTTTTTTTCAATTTATCAATTTAATGGATTAAATTGAAATATCAAATAAAATATTGAAATTATTGAATATAATTTTTTTTCATAAAATTCAATTTTTTTTCAATATATCAATTTAATGGATTAAATTTTTAATATAATTTTTTTTCATTAAATTCACTTTTATTTTCAATTTATCAATTTAATGGATAAAATTGAAATATCAAATAAAATATTGAAATTATAAAATGAAATTTTTTTTCATAAATTTTAATTTTTTTTTATTTTCACTTTTTTCCGATTTATGAATTTTATGGATAAAAACGAAATATCAAATAAAATATTGAAGAATTTTAATATAATTTTTTTTCATAAATTTTTAATTTTTTTATTTTTACTTTTTTTCCAATTTATCAATATAATGGATAAAATTGAAATATCAAATAATATATTGAAAAATTTTAATATAATTTTTTTTCATAAATTTATAATTTTTTTATTTTCACTTTTTTCCGATTTATGAATTTTATGGATAAAAACGAAATATCAAATAAAATATTGAAGAATTTTAATATAATTTTTTTTCATAAATTTTTAATTTTTTTATTTTTACTTTTTTTCCAATTTATCAATTTAATGGATAAAATTGAAATATCAAATAAAATATTGAAATTATTAAATGAAATTTTTTTTTCATAAATTTTAATTTTTTTTATTTTCATTTTTTTCCGATTAATGAATTTTATGGATAAAAACGAAATATCAAATAAAATATTGAAATTATTGAATAAAATTTTTTTTACATAAATTAAATTTTTTTTCAATTTATCAATTTAATGGATTAAATTGAAATATAAAATTAAATATTGAAAATTTTTATAATTTTTTTTTCAATATATCAATTTTATGGACAAAAACGAAATATCAAATAAAATATTGAAATTATTGAATTAAATTTTTTTTACATAAATAAAATTTTTTTCAATTTATCAATTAAATGGATTAAATTGAAATATTAAATAAAATATTGAAAAATTTTAATTTAATTTTTTTTCATAAAATTCACTTTTATTTTCAATTTATCAATTTAATGGATAAAATTGAAATATCAAATAAAATATTGAAATTATTGAATAAAATTTTTTTTACATAAATTAAATTTTTTTTCATTATATCAATTCAATGGATTAAATTGAAATATTAAATAAAATATTAAAAAATTTTAATATAAATTTTTTTCATAAATTTTAAAATTTTTTTTCAATTTATCAATTTAATGGATTAAATTGAAATATCAAATAAAATATTGAAATTATTGAATATAATTTTTTTTCATAAAATTCAATTTTTTTTCAATATATCAATTTAATGGATTAAATTTTTAATATAATTTTTTTTCATTAAATTCACTTTTATTTTCAATTTATCAATTTAATGGATAAAATTGAAATATCAAATAAAATATTGAAATTATTAAATGAAATTTTTTTTCATAAATTTTAATTTTTTTTTATTTTCACTTTTTTCCGATTTATGAATTTTATGGATAAAAACGAAATATCAAATAAAATATTGAAGAATTTTAATATAATTTTTTTTCATAAATTTTTAATTTTTTTATTTTTACTTTTTTTCCAATTTATCAATATAATGGATAAAATTGAAATATCAAATAAAATATTGAAATTATTGGATATAATTTTTTTCATAAATTTTTAATTTTTTTATTTTTACTTTTTTTCCAATTTATCAATTTAATGGATAAAATTGAAATATCAAATAAAATATTGAAAAATTTTAATATAATTTTTTTTCATTAAATTCACTTTTATTTTCAATTTTTCAATTTAATGGATAAAATCGAAATATCAAATAAAATATTGAAATTATTGATTATAATTTTTTTTCAATTTATCAATTTAATGGATAAAATTGAAATATCAAATAAAATATTGAAATTATTGAGTATAATTTTTTTTCAATTTATAAATTTAATGGATAAAAATGAAGTATCAAATAAAATATTGAAATTATTGAATATAATTTTTTTTCATAAAATTCAATTTTTTTTCAATATATCAATTTAATGGATTAAAATTTTTAATATAATTTTTTTTCATTAAATTCACTTTTATTTTCAATTTATCAATTTAATGGATAAAATTGAAATATCAAATAAAATATTGAAATTATTACATGAAATTTTTTTTCATAAATTTTAATTTTTTTTTATTTTCATTTTTTTCCGATATATGAATTTTAAGGATAAAAACGAAATATCAAATAAAATATTGAAATTATTGAATAAAATTTTTTTTACATAAATTACATTTTTTTTCAATTTATCAATTTTATGGATTAAATTGAAATATCAAATAAAATATTGAAATTATTGGATATAATTTTTTTCATAAATTTTTAATTTTTTTATTTTTACTTTTTTTCCAATTTATCAATTTAATGGATAAAATTGAAATATCAAATAAAATATTGAAAAATTTTAATATAATTTTTTTTCATTAAATTCACTTTTATTT
>JASXSY010002542.1:0-182447 GCA_034509805.1 Sipha maydis | reverse complement strand
ACAGAAAATCGTCGATTCCAATCCCCTTTAGCCTTATTTATGTTAGATAAGATCGTATGGTATCAAAGATGAATAACTGAAATGGAAAAGCCATTGTGATGTAATAATAATGTTGACCATCGTCATTATACTGTTAATATTTTAATCAGTGATTAATTAACTGTAATTAATTCATATTAATTCTATCATAACTTATAATTATTCAACAATCTTAGTTTTAAAAGGATATTCTAAATGATTATTGTCAACTGATAATTGCAATATTTAAAATAAGAACATTTATTTTAAACATAGATATAACAATTCTAATTTTTCTATCACTTTTTAATTAAAAAAGAAAATATATAAATGTGTTTTAGAATTATTAGAGCTCAATTCAAATTTATTCGCCGATATTAGTTATTAGTTATAGTCTTTTATAATTATAGGAGACTTAATGGTTATCAAAATAAATTCACGCACTCTTAGATGAACGTATATCATATATAAAATCTCATCTGACAAAAAAACGTAAATTTTGAACTAAACTATGGATCCTTTTTTATTAAAAACGCAACAAAAACCATCTAGTGGCATCAAAATCAAACCCTATTTTTTTTAAACTTGTATTAATTGTAATTAATATTTTTTTGTCTTCATGTTTACGTAGGTAATTATATTAAGTATATTAATTAACAGTGGTGGTCAAATGATTTGACATGGGGGGATATGGGGAATTTTTAACATGATAAAAAATATTTTATGATATAATATATATATTATATATTTATATATATTTATGGTTATGTCAAATATCAATTTTCTCAGTCATGGCAAGTACAAACTTTATTTATAAAGAATTAATTATAATATTATTATGAAATTATTAAATATACTTTATTTAAATTTTTTTTTTTTGTTCGTTTAGAACTTCGTTTACTATTAAATTTATAACACCACGATGAGCAAATAAGAATAAGATTTCATTAATTATATAGGTACATTTAATTCATAGCGTTTTAAAGAATTCGCCATAAATCTTCATTTAATTAATGACGATAATTTAAAATTCTCTTAACCAAATGCCGAATCTCGAATCGTATTAAAAGAAGAGTTTCTTCAATTTATATCAGTTTTTAATCAAACTTTTAACAAAATTTCACATAAAAGTAACACAAAATCTCAAACACTTGACGATAGTTCAGTAGAATCTATTGATAATTTTGAAACAATTACTTGTAAGTCTGGAAAAGAAGTAAGCTGCTGCAGTTGTCCACCATAATTGTTAAAGTATTTATATAAATATAACTTTTATACATCAACATTTTCAAACATATACTTGGTATACAAATATATTCTCACTCTCTTCGGTACTCAAATGAACTGCGAACGTGCATTTTCAAAATTAAAAATAATTAAAAACAGATTGAGGAGTGCAATGCAGGAAGAGTTATTAGAATCTTTAATGCTAATTAGCATAGAAACAAATATTATTCCAGAAACATACATTATATACGCTATTGGTAGAAGTTTTGGAACACTTAGTAATTAATTCATTTTTTAATACAATAATAGTAATTAATATTAAAAATATTATTTAAATTAAAAATCTTCCATCTATCTCCTATCTTCTTTTGCTTATATCTCACCTGACGCCAACCTTCTACTTAACTCTCGTTCCATTCTTGTCATCCACTCCAACATTAATTTCATTTATTCCGCTGGCTTCTTAATTTAATTTGTTCCAATATACATTTGTTTTTAGTATTATTTTTATTTTTGTTTATCAGAATTGATAATGATACCATTGCTATTTTCGTTTATGTAATCGCTTTGCTGTAATGTGCGAACAAAGACAAATGAAATGAAAAAAAAAAAAATTAAAAACATTAAATTTATTTTTGAAATTATTATTATACATTTTTTTAAAAACATTTACGATTTAAATATTGAAGTAACTTGATTTTTATTATGTTGAAGTTAGTTGTATCAAAAATATTTTTTTTCATTTTATTTGTATAATAAAGTTTTAAAATGTTATTGTAATATTGAAGTATTTGTTTTGTTTATTATATTAAATTTAGTTGAGTATAAACCTACAGAATTTTTTTTTCATTTTGTTATAAGTTCCTTAAAAATTTATTTTATTTAAAATAAAAATTGTAACATGAGTCGTTTGTTTGGTAGTTTTGAAACTTATACCTACCTGGGCCTTCAGGACCTCAGTCCTCCCCTACGTTTCTATTATTTTTAAATACAAACGTAATTCTATTAAATTATAAACACCTTATCTAACGCTTGCATAGTATTACAATTAGTAATCCTATTGATAATATGATATAGGCTATCCATATACAAAGTAAGGAATTCGTTATTTTGTCCAAGATTAAGTATACTCGTAGATTACACGATATTGTAAGCATAAACCATGAATACTTAATATGTTTTTATGTTAGATTAAAATAAAAATTTCTTGAAAAAAATAGCGGCTTTAACATAGTAGAAAATTTTAAAATCACATAAATGACAGATAGTAATGCGAAGCTAAGTAAAATGAAAGCAGAACGTTACAACCGTTGAACTGTTGGTTTACCCGTAAAAAACAACTTGTTCTCAATTAAACCATGTAAAATTTCACTATGTATCGCATCTTAAGGGCTTTAATATTTTTTTATTCTGAGTGTTTTTTGTTGAGAGACGGCTATATATGTACGAGTATATAATATATCTACAGTTTGAGATATTTTTAAATAAAAAGAACGGTCGCGTGTAAAAAAAAAGGTGACATGGGAAAAAGTTGAGCGCAACGTAATTAGCGACGTATCATTTGGCCAAAAGTTTGAAACCCCAAAAAAGAGCCGTCTTATTTGAATTATTGTAAATTAGTGTTGTGAATTGTACAAGATAATCTAATTTCTATTTCATATTTAATTTAGAGAAAATAGCGCACGTGAAAACAACTAATGTATTATCAAAACTATATAAATTTGTCTGATGATTAATTATTAAAGTACTATCGAGAGCCTAAAATTGTAAAAAATGATATTGAATTGCAGTATAATTTATATAATCCGAAAAGCCTTGCTTAAGTATGTTTAATTTTATAATAGAAAAGAAAAAGAAACATGCGATTTTTATTGTAATTTTTCACTTCCTTTACGAAATTCTGCTGGTTACGCCACTGAATCGGCATGTGTTGATTTTTCAAAACAATATTGTAGCCTTTGCTTAGGAGACGTGCTATAATACTTTGTTTGTCTATTTATATTTTGTAGTGTGCTATAATGGGTCGTTCAGTTTAACCGTTCCATAGTGGTTACGAGATAAAGAAATAATAAAAAAAAATCGGTTGGTCGTAAAAGGAATGACTGAATCGAAAACATTAATGAAAACTGATAGAATCGGTTAGCAGAGTGGCAAGGCTACCACATGAACGCGTGGGATATATATACGTATATACCTACGGACGTAATTTCTCTTAAACCTTTGGAGGTGTTCAAAATGTATTAATGTACTTTTTATTGCACGCACGCACGTATTCGTATTTAGTTTTCTTCGTCGTGGCAGGCCAATCGCCGTCGCCGCCGTCACCTTGCCGCCGTCACAACCGAGTTTTTAAACTAAACGTCTCTGTCGCCATGTGAGACACATCGCACACGCGTCTCGGCGCCGTCGTCAGTACCAGTTACAGGTTTGCGTGCGAACGAAATATTATTATTATTACCGTTATTATTATCATTATTGTTATTATTATTATTATCATACACAAGCCTTTTATCGATCAGGTGAGTTTTATTTTTTTTTCAGTTACGAAATTACACGCTCAGGTGCGCGCGTACACATCATACTTTCTCCATCAAAGGAGTAGGCAGCACTGGCGTTCGTCGTTCGTTCAGGCCCGTTCGTTGTGACGCGTATTGTGTTCCGCCGAATTTTCAATCGTTCCAAACGTCGTCGCGTCGGCGGTAAATTTAGACGTGCACGGACCGCGTGCGTCACCCGTACTAGTATTGTACGCGACGTTGCATCGTACCGTGGTGGACCAGCAGGACAGCAGCATGGATGCGTGTTTTAGCGCCTTCGACAAGGACGGGTAATGTCATTTTCGTTGTGATTATTTTTATTATTGTTACAATATTACGCAGCTAAGCTTTCGGCAACTATCACGTTATTTTGCCATTGTTGGTTTTCTGTTTTTTTTTTTTCTTGTTATCAGTTTTGTTATTCATTTTTTTTCAAAACACATCACCAATTGCGTCAGGCTAACCCTTTGGCATCTTGATATAATTATAATTGATCACTTGTCAAAATAACACAAACCAATATTTAAAAATAATGTTTTTGAAATATTTTGTGTATGTGCACACGTACAAAAAAATTAGTTTGACGACCGAAGAGTTCCTTTACTTCTGGCTACGTTTATGTTGTCGTTCCTGCACACCATAGGGAAAAAGTTGAGTATTTGACGATAATAATTTTATTGGAAAAAGTGACTGTATCCCGATAGAGCACTAACATTGATTAATTAAAAATCCCCGTAGGCCGAATAACAAGAATCTAATTTTTTATATGTATATAAAGGCTGATTTATAGGGATCACGTGGCAATCCTCCCCTTGGGCTTTGTTTTTATCATAGATTTATTTAATATTTTTGATTTAGGTATAAATTCGTACAGATATAATAGTTATATATATATATATAACGAGAATATTTATGTGTATTTATATATAACTATGTGTGTTTATTGATAATACTTAATTTAATACTATCGGTAACCATTATAGATCCTTCTCAAGGGCGCCGCCAGGAATTTTGTCAGGGGGGTGCAGAGTATAAGCTGATTTTTAAATAATGTTTAAATTATTTTAGTAGAAGTACGTAGAAATGTTTTTTTCAAATTATATGACAATACAAAGGTATTTTTGTTTATTTGACAGATAAAAAGTAATGAGGGGTATTGGAAAATCCGATAATGATCGACAACTTGTAAGCTTATCGCATGCGATAAAAGTGACCGATTTATATATTGAATATCCTTGTGTCAACTATCATGTCCTTTATAATATATAATATTATAATATAATTTGTAATGGATAATTATGTAAAATAATTACTGTAATACCAATAATATCTATGCAAGATAAAATATTTTCAAAACCATTATTTTTTTATTTTTTTTTTGAGAAGCACCGCCTTGCACCCACCTTGCAGCGCCCTTGATCCTTCTTTCAAAATCCTATACGATTCTTTATATTTTTTGTGTCTAAAAACAACAGATCATAATTTGGAATTATTAGTGTTTCCCGAGAGAGTTTTAGATTCTGAATGGAATGATGGAATCTATTGGTTTTACAATGATGTGTGTTTTTTTTTTATTTTTTTTATTTATTTTTTTTTTCATTTTTGTGTCTGACGACACCTTTTTTGGCAGTAAAAATGCTTCGATTTGCTTATGTAGCAACTTTTCTGAAAGGAAAGTGAATCTAGTTGGTACTTTTTAGTTAATTTTCAATATTTTTTAAAGGCGACGGGAAAAACCCTAAAAAAATAAGGGAAAAACGGGAGTTTTTACGCAAAACCAGTTTCGACAAAATCAAATTTTTTATTTTGCTATAACTCAAAAACTAATAGATGTAAATACTTGAAATTTTTACCAAATATTTAGATTAGCGTTCTCTATACACGGTTAAATTTTCAAAGTATTTTGACTTTTATTGAGCTATTTATAGACAATTGAAATTTTCAATTTTTTTAAGTATTTTTTTTTAAAATAACGATAAAATTTTTTTAGCCGGCCAGAAAATCTTGAAAATTTAATACAAGGTTTCTTATAAGTTGTTCCTTAACTGATAAAAATAATTTATAATCGTAAGTCACAATTTTTTTTATAAGTGCTCAAAGTTCCAATTTATACGAAATATGTAAAATTTGCGAAAATTTGTAAATAATTTTGTGGTTGAAAAATCGTAAAATTTTTTTCTTTTATAACTAAGTTTTGAAAATTTGGTACAAGGTTCATCATTAGTTTTTCTTCAAATATCTGTAAAAAAAATTTTATGAGTGTTTGAAATTTAAATTTTTACAAAACCACGTTAAATAACGGTTTAGCCTCAAACGTTTTTTGCTATTTATTTTTATCCAAAAAGTATAAGTTGTAGAAACTTGTAAATTTTATCAGTTGTTTATATTGGCATTTCCTTTGTGTCACATTTCTTTCAAAATATTATATTAATTTTTAAGCCAATGCCTTTAAAACTGAATAAGTATAGTTGAATGTAAATTTAAAATAAATAAAATGTTAGGGAAAAGTATTTAATTCTTGGTCTATAATAAGGTGTAACTTTAAAATTTTCCCCGGGCGTAAAAATTCCTAGTTCTACCTTTAGTTTCAACAGTATTTACAACTATAAGATAATTTTTTATTAAGTACGTTTTAATTAATTTCTACCAGCTGTTAATATTGGCATTTCCTTTATTTCATATTTTTTTCAAAATATTATATTGATTTTTAAGCCACTTATAGGCATTTAAAATATTCGATTTTTTTACATTTTTTTTTTTTTACAATCGGTGATAAAAAAAATTTGGCTACTACAAAATACTTGAAAATTTAATCGAAGATTCCACAGAAGTAATTCTTATTGTCATTCAAAAATTATTAAAATCCATAGGCACAATTTTTTTTTATAAGCGTTTGAACAGCGAATATTGACATAAAATTATATGTAAAATATAATATAATGTATAATATTCTAGACTGACAAAGATATAGGTTTTTTTAAAATGCTCTAACTCAAAAATGAATAACCGCAACAACTTGAAATTTTCACCAAATATTTATATTGACGTTTTCTATACATGGTTATGATTTCAAAGTATTTTGACATATTTTGACTTATTTATAGACAATTTAAATTTTCGATTTTTCTAAATTTTTCGTTTTAAAATAAAATATACTTATTACAATATTTATAAATAACATTGTATTATATTCTAGACAAACATATCATCTCCGTTCAGAATCGTTTTTCGTATACAATGATACCTATCATTGAATTCAAATTTTACAAATCCATTATAATGACCTATACTATGAAGAGACGCACTTCACCCCCAAGTGTACAGCAGAGCGAGGCCCATCCGGTTCTTTTTTTTTTTATGTTAATTTTGTCTGTTTTGCAATAAATTTACATTAAATATATCGTGTTAACTGCAGTAACAGCGTCACACTCATGATTTTGAATCATTAAATTTAAATTAGTTTTTATGCTGCGCCCTTTATTTGTATTATGTTTACTGATTTACACGAAATAGTATCCCAGAATATAGTTAACACATTTTACTTGTTCCCAGAGATTTAGTAGCTATAAAGGTAAATATCTGTTTGAATGATATAGTCACTAGAATTATATTATTTTCGACGATGTAATAGTATTGTTTTTTTAAACGTCCTATGATTAGACAACACATCTATGTTTTGTCCTGTCATTATCCCTTGTAATTGACTGCTACATTCTAATTTTGTCCATACTACACAATATATATTTAATCTACGAATACAATTTGTACATCACTTTAAAAGGTTGTGGAAATATATATGTGAATGATTTCAATGGTTACACTGCTCGTAGATTAATTTACATGCGATTTACGTATTTTTAATTTAATAATTATTATTTATCACTGTAAAAACTGAATTATGATAATATTTTAACCATTTTTTCTATTTAAAAATAATTTTTAAATTATAATATATATATATATATATATATATATATATATATATATATATATATATATATATATATAAGTATATATAATATACATGTAATCGAGTATAATCTAACACTGTATAAATAAAATTAATGTTTTATGTACTAAATTAAAGTTTACTAATAAATAATGCGTATTATTATAATTAATTGAGTAATTAAAAAAAACTTGCAAAACAATAAACTAATATATGTTACTATTTATGTATTGTATTATAATTAATGAAATACTCATTCATTTTGATCACTACAATTTATTATTTAGAACAAAATAATTACTCGAATTGTCCCCCGTAACAATCTACATAATTGTCTTTGATTTCCTTATTTAGATATTTATCGATATAAAATGTAGGAATGATAGTGAACATAATGCGACAAAACTTATTCTAAATTCTAAACTTGTGATATAAAACAAGTAAAATGTATGGCGTTCGCAAGTGTAATAATAATTTGTCAGCCTATAGGAATAGGATAATACGTATATATACTTAAGTATAACAAAGATAAAAGTGCTACTTTTTCGTCCCTACTGCTTGCTAACATTGATTTTACCAATTGCAATTAAACAATAGTGGAATATAATACAGCAATACAATTTTGCTTTTACTGTTTTTCAATTTAAAATTAAAATTGACTCCAGGTACTAATCTGTCAATATACGTTTGTAAACTATATTAGTGAAGCCGTGAGATGCTTTTATGATAATTTAATAATTAAAAACAATAATATAATTAAATTATTTATTTTGATCAAAATATATAGTTTTAAGTGATAAGGGAAACTTTTTTAATGGTCGATTATTTTAATAATTGTAACCATCGACCATTAAAAAAGTTTTCATAATTATCCATAATTATTATGGATTCCAAAAATACCTTACTAATGAAATTAAGAGATAGACGTGTAATAAAAAAAATATGTAAAGTATACTTAAAAACTAATTTAATCGATGAAATTCAGTTCGATGTTTTAAACATAATACATACATGTACGAAGGAATTAAAAAAAAAAAAAAAAAAAAAATTATAAAGCAAGTATTAAGCAACCATTTGAAACGAAAAGTTGTAGAATAACTTTGAAATATCATCAACACTTTCATGAACTCATATTATAACATGATGTAAGTTTAAATACATTAACAACTACAGATGTAATTTCTATAAAGAATAACAGTACCACGCTCGGAATTTACAATACCTTAAATTGCCACAAAATTTAAATGAAGTGCAATTTTGGTATCGATTGAGGTTAAAAACATACACGATAACATTATAGTATATGATAGTATATTTGATATATTAAAAATTTGTAATTTACATACTTTAAATTTTATTAATATATATTATAAAATTATATTATAATAATTTTATCTAAGTATTGTGTATATTAGACAATATATGTATCTAGGCCTCTACTCATTTAGTATTATCATCAGTTTATGAATGCATTATTGTATAAATCGCTAGTTTACATAAATTGTATTTATTTTATTAATGGAAAATTTTAAAATAGGAGGTAATTCGAGTAATATTTTTTTAAGAAAATTTATAGGACGTAATTCGAATCTTCCCTATACTTACAATTATTATTATTATTTTTGTTTGTTGCTGATATTTTTATTTGAATTCAAGATATCTTCTGCTTTCCTAGTTTTAGATTTAAAATAAAATAAAATATGATCAATTATTATTGTAATTAGTAAGCATTAATTTAATAATAATTAAAATATAAACCTGAATTTGTATAATGCTTTTCAGTCATTTGATACACTAGAAATTAATATTTATTGAACCTTGAGGTGTATTGATTCTACATTGTATCTAATTTCTTGGCAACAGCTTGAATAAAAATACCATTATAAAAGGAGGTTAATCAATGCTTCACGACTTTTATTACCTAAGGGTGACATAAAAATAACACAAAAAGTTTAATGATTTTATAGTAAAGCGTGAACTATTTTATAATAATTTATGGATAGGGTCATTTAAAAAAAATGTGTTTATTTATTTCATACTCTTTCAGTTAGATAAGGTAATCTAACTGATCGTAATTACTACGAATAAATAATAATTGTGTATAGATATTTTTCAATATTATTATGATTTGTGCTCATTTTATTGGTAATATCCACTTATATATAGAATATATCCAATATTTTATATATTATATTCGTATTTTTATAATTAACATAATTTAATACTACCGATTTTTCAATATTTTAATCCAATATTTATTATATTTCGTATAATAATAGTAAAGTTGCCTGTATATTATCAATCGTGGAGTATGGTTCTGAGCCAGAATCTGGTCCGAAACTATAGTGTTTGGATAAATGGTTCAAACTAAATAAATAATTTTGGACTAGGCTAGTCTAGGACCGTGAAAATATATTTAGTATGTGGGCTTCAAGGGTCAAATAGTCTAATATACAATTTAGTTCATCCAATTTGAATACAAAATTAATTATTTGACCATCACTTGAAAATGTAATGACAAGATAAGCAGTTGTTTTTTATTTGATTAATTCAAATATACTAAAGCCTACTATGATAATCAAACTAAATTATTATCTATAAATTAAGGATATAAAATCATCATGTTAATATCAGCTGTCGAGCTTATAGTGATAAAATTACTAAATAAATAATAAATAGGTGCAATGATATTCATATTCGTATTTTGAACGGAAAGTTTGTGGTAGAAATAGTTTACGAGGTTAACCTAACGGTCCAAATCCACAAATCTGATAATTTATTGACATTTAACATGCATGACATGTTTTCAACATTGTTTTCTTTTTTTTCTTTCATTATGTTTATTATGGTATAATATTTTGGAAAAAAGGCGCTCAAAAATTTGTATATAAATACAAGTTATGAATTAAAATATTTGTATCAATCGAAGTTTATATAAGATTTTATTTTTTATAAAAATGTCGTTATCATCAACAATAAATATATTAGTAATAATCAGTATCTCGGTGAAACAAAGCTCGTTCTAGAATCCTTTTTCGAATGCAGTTATTTATAATTGCTTTCAAATTTAAAAACACCTATCTTTGTTGCGCCTTCACGCATTCACGCCCTTACTTTTGTTACATATATACTTCAATTTTATTTTAATATTGTTAGAGTTTATTGTTTGAATTTTTAATTTGGTGGATTAATTGACGTCAGAAATTCTCGTTGTTTACTTATCAGTTATTGATTTACGACGTAACAACATTTTACGACAATATAATTATATATTTTAGATTCTGAACGGAGTGATGGAATCTATTGGTTTTACAATGATGTGTGTTATTTTTTTATTTATTTATTTTTTTTTTGTGTCTGACGACACCTTTTTTGACAGTAAAAATGCTTCGATTTGCTTACACAGCAACTTTTCTGAAAGGAAAGTGAATGTAGATGGTACTTTGGCTAGTCTAAAATCCATCTTTTCAATACTTTTTAAAAAAATCGAAAAAAAACGATAAAAAAATTACGAAAAAACGGGAAATTTTACGCAAAATCACGTTTTTACAAATTACATTTTTTTAAATTGCTCTTACTCAAAAACGAAAAACCGCAACAACTTGAAATTTTCACCAAATCTTTATATTGACGTTTTCTATACATGGTTAAGTTTTCAAAGTATTTTGACATATTTTGACTTGATTTTTTTAAATTTTTCGTTTCAAAAAAAAATATACTTATTACAATATTTATAAATAACGATGTATTATATTCTAGACTAACATATCATCTCCGTTCAGAATCGTTTTTCTCATACAATGATACCTATCATTGAATTCAAATTTAACAAATCCATTGTAACGACCTATCCTATAAACGAGTCGCACTCCATTCCCAACTGTACATCAGAGCGAGGCCCATCCGGTTCTTTTTTTTTTACATTTTTGTTTAGTTTAAATTTGTATTGCGGTTATCAATCAACTATTGAATTTCCTACCATGATTTAATGTATAAATATACTATAAACATACACACCAGATTAACATATCCAGAATCAGCTGTTTGTGGCATAGAGTTTTCTCTATTATAAATCCTACTAAAATTAGTGATAGGAATATTGTAAAATAAAATGTAGTTTTTTTTAACAACTCTTATTCAGACACTTAATACAACTGTGGTATACTAGAAGAAACCTGTCCTGCTTCATTTATTCTTATAAGAACTGTTTATAACAGTATAATTCGATGACGAACGTCTGACTTTAGGCCCCTACACAATCTAGATCAGTGGTTCCCAATCTTTTTACTACCATGGACCACTTCGACAATATTTTATAGGTCGCGGACCACCTCAGTTTTACGAAAACTAGGAAGACCTGAAGAATTTTTTTTTTTTTTTTACAAGAATACACAAAATTTATCGAAAAATTTAAATTTTTATTGTGTTACTTTACTTTTTATTACTATTATATACAATTCTACTACTTTATACAAAATAATTTAATTAGGTAAAAAAATTAAATTTATTAACAATTCAACTCAAATTAAATTACTAATAAAAAAAATGGGTATCATACTATTATTTTTATAAAATGTAAATTTTAATTATAAAAACAAGTTAATGTGATTTTTGCGCTTGCATTTCCTTTACTTACAAAGATATTGGGGTAATATTGCTCAAAGCTACACGCATGTCTTTAGTGGCGTCCAGTCGATTTCTTTATTTATTTTTAATGTAGAGCAGTGCGGAAAATCCTTGTTCGCACATATAAGTTGTTGAAAACATGACTAAATATCTTAGTGCGATTTCTCGAAGCTTAGGATACGTAATTGCTTTTTTACATCAAAACTCTTCGATATTCATGGAAGATTCAAACGTATCCTTACAGTTTCGATCATTTTGTAACTCTATCAAATCTTCCTGGATATCATCATCCACCTCGTCAACTTTGACAATAAAAGGTTCTAGATTCTAGACTAACCCTCTAGGATTCTTAGCCGTCTCTGCTCTGTGGCCCATTAACTAATAGGATAGACCTATATGTACACAAAATTAAAGTACAATCGTAAGTTTAAATAATAAGTTATTGATAAATAATAATAAAGTACTTACCAAAAATTCGAAATAAATATGGAAACTAAAAAAAAAAAAAAGTGCGTGTAAAGATATTTTTATTTAAATAGGCTGTAAACACCATTAAAATCATTGCATGTATTTCTAATTTAAATTTCTGCCTATAGTGTATTTAAAAGTGAAATCAACATGAAACACTTATGTTTGAAATTATGTTTAATTTAGCGATGGTTTTTTAAACATTGAAGAGTTTGACGGCATCTGCAAAGGACTCTTCCGTAACGACCGGGGAATTGTGTACAGTCTTGATACTAATACGCTTGAGCATATATTTAACATATTTGATACAAAAAGGGTTGGTAGGATCTAACTTGTGATGAATAACCAATAAAATGATGTATGAAAATAAATTATTTCATTCCAGGATGGATTGATCGATAGACAAGAGTTCACTATGTGTTGGAACAAATGGATCAAAACGGTGAGTTAAATAAACGTGATGATCTAAATTAATGAGTATTATAATGTACAAATATAGAGTTAAATTTTCTTATATCTAATGAAACTCAAGTGGTTAGGTGTGGTGGATGAAAAACAAGACACAATAACTGACGGCCGCTATTCGCTATAATACTAAATTAAATCGCATTATTACGAGTAAATAATGTTAAACATAGTATTAATTACATATTAGTAATATGTAGATAATTAGTCGAAGACACATAAGACGTAGTGTTTGTGTTCAATATTTGAACATTAATTCCATTAAAATCACTTTCGACAGTACTTACATATATGCTATTGTTATAAAATTAAAAATACATTAAGTATTAATTTATTGCAGATTATAAGGCCTGTTAACATATTCCTCATTATAGACGTACAAAATGATTTCATATCAGGTTCATTGAATATAAGTAACTGTTCAGCACAACAGAATGGTTTGGAGGTAAGAATATAATTATATTTGATATTGGTATAAGCAGTATCTTAGAGGTATCAGTGATCAGGTCTACAACGAGTAGCCTGTATCGTTATATAATTAATAATTATAATCATACGTATAAAACGATTGGATACGTAATCAAACTTTTGATGTGAAAATTCGAGGAAAATAATGTATTTCTGTACCAGTGTAATCCGTAAAAGTTATAAACTTGTGTGAGGTACGAAATATGAATGAATTGCTAAAGGATATTTTATTTCTAAATTACAGTGCAGGTATATCTGTTAGTATATTTGAAAACTCTGAAAAAAGCGCACTATACAATTTACACAAATTTTATTGCACGTTAAAAAATTTTTATTAAAAAAATTTGAGATTCATGTGAGAAAAAATTTAACATGTATTTTAAGTTTTGCTTAATCACTATACATGCTAACTGTGTTCTCATAAAAATTTCTAATTCGCGGTTTCATATATAACTTAATCCTTAAAATTTATTATGCTCCATATGCAAACTTTTGACAATTATTATAGTTTACGTATCGTATTATGTTGAGAAATAATTTGATACATTTACTATAAAACTACAAAACAAATTTTTAATGAGTTTCTCGTTCATGCTAATTTCAGTCACACAAGTGGTTCCAAAATAAAAAAAATTGAGGTTGAGGATACTTAAAAAATTATGAGACTTCACCATCACGTGGCCGAATAAAGAGTTTAATACGAAAAATATTATTTATTAGGCACATTAATTAATCTACCAAATGATAAATATTAATGAGTTAGTTATGTTTTTGTTTATAATTCACAATAGTTAATAACTCGCTGGTCCAATCACTGGGCAACTTATTCGCTAACTAAATATTTTGAAATATAAAGCATCTGTCTTATTTGAATATAGAATTCGGCGTGTATCTGATATATATTATAAGAGCACGTGAATTTTATTTTTGTCTACGAAAATGTGTGATAAATATTTATTATTAAATTAATTAAGTTCACTGGCAATAATTACAGATTATTTATATTTTTTCTAATGACGCTATTTTATTCAGGTTATCGAGCCCATCAACCGTTTGTTGGACACCGTGAATTTCGATTCCGTGTTTTATTCATATGACTGGCATCCAACCGATCACATATCATTCATCGAGAATTTGAACCTACGACCATTAGACCCGTCGTCCCCGGTAAAAAGAAAAACATCACCTAAGTTTTATAAACTATAAATTTTTTTATTTATTATCTTTAATCACACTTTTTTTTGTTTTCATTTTCGGACAAATAGGTCAGCGTTGAAACCGCTCAATTGTACGATACCGTGGTGTTCGAAGGGTCTCCGAAAATAAAACAGCGTTTGTGGCCAAAGCACTGTGTACAGGACTCGTGGGGCGCTCAGCTCTACAAAGACTTAAAGGTACTAATTCCTGGTTTTTTCATGTTGATAACAACTATCCTGCATGGCAGAGATGAATAACTACACGAAAATGTCCGGAAAAAAAATGTATTTTTCATGCGGGAAAGGGGTATACTTATATTTTTAATTTCTTATTTATGTAACATATTTTTTTTTAAATTTAAACATCCGATATTCGCTTCACCACATCTAGGTTGATTCTCTAGATAACTACGTTTATTTAATAAATTGCTAAATAGGTATAAAGTCTTTAAATTGATAAATATTTCTTCTTTTTCTAATTCTTCAATTCAAATTTTATACAATATTATTAAAAACATGCATTCAGGAAGTATTGCGTTCAGGTACGAAAAATGTTAAAATAAGTTTTTCTAAGATAATAATCATTTTTGTTATGCTGTATAGATGTTGTACACATTTTACTTCAAAGATATGATTAGTGTGAACCTATAGGTCGTAGATAATGCAATGAAAATATATAAAGGGACAATATCGGATGTTGATTCGTACTCGGTGTTTTGGGACAACAAAAAATTGACGCAGACCACGTTATGCACTCAACTGTCTCAGTTGAATGCTACCGATATTTACGTATGTGGATTGGCCTATGACGTATGTGTTGGTAAGTATAATAAGCTCTTAGTTAATCTATATTTTTTTAAAGGACACATTGTTTATAAAATCAATCATGGCAACATACTGTTGTGTTTTTTGTTGAATATTACGTGATTTCTTGAACCTAGAAAATTTATATTTTAGGTGCTACAGCAGCAGATGCATTATCAATTGGGTACCGAACAATATTGATTGATGATTGTTGTCGCGGCGTTAATTTAAATGACATAGAAAAAACTAAAAACAGTGTAATCAAAAACCATGGTGTCATTGTTCAGTCAAATGAGGTAAATAAGGCAAATCTAATTACCATAGTTCAATAGAATTGATTTAATATATATTAACATAATTTTTTTTGAAGGTAAAAACAATGGTCGAAGGTCGAGATAGAAGGCCTGAACTGGGCTATAAATTGGCATTAGAAATTGAAAAATCTATGAAAAATGATACAGAAAAAGATAAATTTAACTAAGTTTTGATGTATATGATAAATCTGTAAATGAGAGTTACTTGAGAAGTCTTAATTAAGTTATTGACATTATATATCAAATCATTTGTAAAATACTTTATTATTTTTAGTTGTGTTGGTTTGTTGTGTATAATTTAGTCAAAAATATATTAAGTGAAATATATATTACATTTTTTGAAATAAGTAGACCGTATAAACATTTTTATATGCACGTTAAATATATTTCAATGTATAAAGATTACATTTGCATTAGAACACATGAGTACAATAATCTTACAGTTGTAAAGATTTAACATTCCAATCTTAGAATTTTTAATAACAAATTGTTAATTATTTATAAATATTATTATATTATAATTTTTTTTTTTTTTTTTACTTTTATTTTAAAAGCTTAAAATACTATTTCTGTTGAATTTTTGATTTAAACCGATTGATTTGCTTCAATAAATTAGTAACACTGTGTTGCAAATTATTAAGTTGCAATGCTGACATTCTGATAGTTTTAATCTTATAATTTTATGTTTTTAACTCAATAAATATGTGTTTCTCTTACTTTGATTCCTCGCTAAAATATAAAATAATTTACAGATATTAATTTTAAAATACATTGTACACAAGAAAAAGTATGTCGGTGATCACTGCTCAGTTATTGAAATGTATTTATATTTTCAATAATTATGTAAAATAAACAACAATTTTTTTTTTTTTAATACGAGTATAACATTTTTTATCTGTTGTAATTAAATAAAAAAACATTTTAAATTTACTGTTTTACTGTACAAATAATGAATACATTTTGTTGGACACATGGCTATTATAAATATTAAAATACAAAAGTGGGGATTATTATATTTTTTAATAAAGGAAAAAAGGAAAATAATAAAATTAAAGTATTTAACTCAATTTATTGATTTTTAAAATAAGTATTTCATAATTTAGTAGCATAGTTGAAATAATGTTAAATTTTCTAAGCACCATTACCTGAAAAAAACATTGACGTTTTTTGATTGTGAACTCTGATGGGACTTTTGTATAAACCTCCATTGTAGGGTTCGTACTCGAATCAATCTCGGACGGATAATAATATTTAAAAGGGGAAAATGGGTTCAATTCTTTTGAAAATATGTATAATTATAACATTGTCCAATCGTGTGTTGTGTTGTAATGTTTATTTGGTGTATGATGTTATGGAATATCATTACACTAATAGTATTATGTATGAAGTTACAAGTAAGTGTAAGTATTTATAGGTATGTCGAGGGAAATTATCTAGAAAAAAAACAAATTGTTTTTGATTAATTATGATAGCAGAATGTATTGTTCCTCGTTTTTTAGTTTACGTGATGTCTTGTACATTCAGATCAAGCCTTCAAGAATCGAGCAATCTTATCCAAATGTGATTTTTACCAGAACTGATTATTGGGACCTACTCACTCGTTCAATCTTATTTTATTTCAGCTTTATCTGCAATGTAAAGCATTCAAAGCTACTTATGAAATGATGGCAGCAGTTGAAGTATTTGGATGTAACTCAGCAGTTTATAAATCAACATATTTATTATTGAACATTTTCCTGTTCAACCTGACTAGAAAATTTTCAAAGGCAATCGATGAAACATAAACGACTAGGTATCCAATTTAGCTCTATTGGCGTTTGAGTCCAAATGGACAGAAAATTTAAATTTGGATGTACTATTAATGGACTTTAATAAATGAAAAGACAGAAAATTACAGCTGTTTTAACTTAAAACACTGGTATACTCAAAAATGAATATATAATAAAATTATTCAAAGTTATGTTCTTTATATTATAATTCTTATAATATAATAAGAGTAGTATTAATAAATTAAAAATAGCATTAATATTGATTTTTTTCTAATGCTCCCTCTACAAATTTGTTTGCCTCACCTGAAAATTTGGCCTGACTAAGAGCCTTCTAAGTGAACAGCGCTTTAGGATCGCCTTAGGGCCTGTAATTGCGCGGAAACAGTATTTCAACGCTGTCCGTGGCTTATAAAATATTTACGATGCAAACAGTAATCGTATTGTAGTATATACTCTTGTTAAATAGAGATTAAGACATTTCGGTTTATTGTCAATCGTCACCAGCACGAACTGTATTAGGCTAAAGTCTTCGTTGGTCACCATTCGTAGACGCTGTATTGGTACGGAATGTAGCCTATATTCAGTGTTGGAATTATCTAGATAACATTTTTTGTTATCTTTATCTTATCTAGATAATAAAAAATGAACCATTGAAAATTATTGAAAAAATTATCCAAGATAAAAAAATCTTTCATCTAGATAATTAGATAAATTATTCGTGATCGTGAAGATATTTTTCAGTTTTCCAAAAACTTGTCTATACGAGTGCTAGACGGTTGACATATTTGTTCGTTATTATTACATTTGTTCTATACAGTGATTACTATTCGCTAATCTATATAGTTCGTGGTATAGGCAATACAAATATGTCAAAAATAGTGTTTATTTTAGTACCTATTCTCATTTATCATTGATGTGTTTACCATTGCTTCTTCAGGAGAATAGCTTATCGATATTTGGTGATTGTTGTTGTTCTAAAAATAAAATATTTGTTCCAATAAAACATGGAAATAATCAAATAACACGACATTATGAAATATGATACTGTTATATATAATAGTACCCACTGACCTCTACACTACTAAAGTCAAAAATACTATCCGCAGTCCCATGAACATTACCACTCAGTTCGATGAATCGTTCATTATTGACTATTTATATTACAATATACATGGCGGAGCAATAATGCAATCTGAGAAACATAATAAATATTTTAGTCCCCAAAATTTAATAAGTAGGTGCTTAAGTTATACAGTATAACGTGTATACACCTCCTATTGACCTATTTATGGAAATGAACTGTGACTTTGTCTTACAATATATTTTGGCATTTTGTTAATACAAAAAACACGTCTATATAATTGATGTTCACAAATTTAATGAAGTGGTATTAATGTTTAAACATTTAAGTTGGCTTATCATACCTTCCTTACAACTGAAATATAAATCTTTATTATTTTATAATGCTAAGATCAATTAAAATAATTTGTCAAGTATGATAACAAACAAAATATGTATATCTGTTTTATAGTAATAAAAACAAACAACAATATACTCGTAAATATTAATAATAAAATAGAGTTAATCACTGTGGAACTTATTACCTTGCAAAGCCTTGGTTAGTAACAAACTTAAAACAAATAAAATAACTTTTATATAAAATAAAACCTAGAATAACATATGTAATTTTTAATTAATTTTTTTATGACTTAATTAAAAATGGTTTATTATTCCCCAAGCATAATGAAATGTAACATACTATATTTTTTGTTTTCTGTGCTGCATAGTGCACATCTTCTAAAAATATTATGAGTAGGTTGATGTACCTACAGAACTCTCAAATCTTATTTCTGGTACAGAATGTGGTTTGTGTAAATTTTGTTTTACTTGTATGGGGTGTTTTTTTTTATCGTTTAAAGCTGGTTTGCAGCTAACATTCCATCAACTATTCTCGAACGTAAGTCTTTTAGTAAAATCTTTTCTAATCTTAGTTCTTTATGGAGTATAAATTAATTTACAATAACTATACAATGAAAAACAGCCTAAATGCCAACATTTTCTGAATTTTATATGTAGGTATTCCATATGATCCTTTCAACTGGTCAAATTACATCTACATTATTCATGTTATTGTTACCAATTAGGACTAGGAATCGTAGTAGTACTTCCTTCTACTCTTTATTTGGAGAGTGCAAAGAAGATATCATGTACACTGATTTATTCAACCACTTGAATAGTTCTATGTAATTATTACTAATATAATAATTTCAGTAAAATAATTATTAAATATAGGTAGTATCAATAGTTTGTCGTTATTATGTTCACCAGTGGCGTAGTTACGAAAAGGGTGCAAGGGGTTTTCACCCCCCCAGATTTTTTTTTATGTATTTAATGTACTTACCTACACATTATAATAAAATTATATTTTAATTTTACTATGATTCAGTATATAATAAAAATTGAGTAACAAAATAATTTTCATTAAAAATTAGATATAATAATAATACCATTATAAATTTAATATTATTAAATAGAAATTCGTATTAAGATTATAGACCTGCAAGGGTCGATCCGGCCCGTAATGATATTGGACCGGGCCGGGCTGTAAAATAAAATAAAGGGTTTGACTGGGCTTTTTAAGGATTTTTCTTCAACAATAATTAAAAATAATAATTATAAAACCAATACTGGTACAATTAGGTACAATCATATAATAATAAATATATAATATAATGATATCTTGATTCGTGGGTATAATAATGCTATTTCTTCTTCTTCTTCTTCTTTTGCCTCGCCTTCCTCCCAACTATTTGGGGTCGGCCACCCTTGTCCTACACCTCCACTTTACTCGGTCAATCACATATCCTCTGCACACACCGACAGCCCTCATGTCATTCTCCAAAGTCTCCAACCATCGTTTTTTTGGTCTTCCTCTTCCTCTTTTCCCTTCAACGTCCATCTTCATAACCACTCTTACTGCATTCGTTTCCTCTCGCCTCATCACATGCCCAAACCATGTCAACCTATTTTCTCTCATCTTGTCCACAATTGGCGCTACACTATAATATATATGTCAATACAAAATAAAACAACACACTACTAAAATCATATTAAGGTATCTGCGGCATTATTATTATAAGATAAAATAAAAACGGTAATTTGGAATATTTATAGAAAATTTGTTGCGTTTGGCTAAACAATACTAAAAAAAAAATGTTGAACTGGACCGGGCCGGACTTAAGAAAAAATGGGTCAGGCCGGGCCTGGGTTTTTTTTTCACAATATAGTTTGGACCAGGCCGGACCGGGCTTAAGGATAAAATTGATGGATCAGATCGATCCGAAAATATATGGCCCTTGCAGGTCTATAATTAAGATATCCTAAGAACGTCGAAAATAAAGGTCTTAACCCCTCCCCCCCCAGAAAAAAAATGTATCTACGCCACTGATGTTCACTATTTGTATTGTATTGTTGTATAAGTTTTTGAATTATAATAATTTGTACCAATTAATTGATTATTACAGCTACCTACGCAATCCGCAATACTTTACTGTAGCCAGTAACTGTGTCGATTTTTAAAATATCACAATCATATTGCTGATTGATTATGGTAATAAATGTAAAATTTATCTCGAATTTATCTAGATAAAAAGTTAACTTTATTATCTTTATCTAGATAAAAGTATAATTAAATTATCTTTATCTTTACCTAGATAAAATATTTTTAGTTCATCTTTATCTTTATCTAGATAAAATTTTAGTTATATGGGCTCAACACTGCCTATATTACACTATCATGTATTTTAATCATCCAAATGTGTTATATTATAGAACCATTCATATCGAGTAAGCCAACTGGCAAGCGAACAAATCACAAAGCAAAAATGGCTCGTATGGAACTAATTAAGATATCGGGATTTGTTAAAACCAAATCATCAAACGTAAAATTGTTTGGTATTACAAGAAGAGTATAGGTAATTTTTTTAATTATCATACATTCCTCGAATCTTCAAAGGATGACTTAATAAATTAATAAATTTACTTAAACTGCTAACAGTTAATCGTCCAATCAAATATAATCTAAAACTGGGAGCTACATACAATCAACCACATGTCAATATTATTTGACTCAATTACTTATCAGAGAACAGAAAGTTTAAGACCATAGCAAAAAAAGATTTTCTTGGATACAGATATTGAAAATATGATTGAAAAATATTTTACTAGACTTCTTCAAGAAAAAGACAAATATATTAGTAAAGGAAGATTTTTACACTCGAATATATCGACGGTCTGCTTTTCTAGGTGTATATAAATACACACCTATGGGTGACTCGTCATATATCAAATAATTCAACGATATCGCAAACAAAAAAGTAGTTAAAATTCCACAGAATATAGACCAACAGTGTTTTAAATGTGTTATACTGATAAAAACATGTCGATGAGCAGAAATACCAAAACAAATACAAAAATGAAGAACATCGATATGATTTCACAGGCCTTAAATTTCCCAAACACCTATTGCTAGAGCTACGATTTTGGTGACAGCATTTTTTTTTCTTTAAGTGCCATACAGTTTTAACCAAAAACTAAATTTGTTTCGTGATATAAACATTTAGAATGTGAAATTTTTATCTTGCATTTTTTTATGTTAAATTCTATAATGTATTTTTGCTAAATATTTCCACCAACAAAACTTGGAACTCGGAATTGTAATTTTAATGTTAAATACTTAAGTGAATTTCAATGGTTAAAATATATGGTTTTTCGTAAAGCTGCTGCGTTTTGTTTTAATTGTATTCATTTTGCAAATAATTTAAAAACTGAAAATTTAATCAAAATTGGTTACAGTTATTGGTGAAAAGTATGTTTTTCATTTGACTGTTTATTTACTTCAGTTAAAAATAATTATTGTTTATTATAACTCTCTTTTGTGCCATTCAGGAATTTGCTCTAAGAAGATAAAAATATAGATATCTATACTATTGTCTATTATATAAGTTATTAAGTTTTTATTTTAGTACCATTTACTGTTTGTAAATCATAGATTACTTGTCTACAGGATATTATACATAACAGTATTCATTATTTGCCAAGACCGATAAGAGTTTTCAGATTTTTTTACAGAAAAATTAAATACACAAGTTGAAACATTCAAAATAGTAAAATTGAATTGTATTATTAATTAAATTAAAGGCTGATAAATAGACTTCATTATTGTGACGGAGCAAGGTAATATTCTGTTAACAAGAAATGAGATATTAATACATTTTTTTTGTCCATTAGATAGACAGAGTAACTATCCTTATGTGTAAGACACATTATTCCTAATTGCTATAGTGCATGTGAAAGATTTATTGGATTTTATGATTTATCAAATGGGAGAGCAGCAGAACATATTTCTATTGAAATTTTTTCTGTTTTAAATGAAACTCTGCGTTTCCTATATTCCTCTCGTGGTACAAACATATAATTGTGCAAATTTTATGTTAGGATCTGCATCTAGTGTTCAATCTAAAGTAAGTGTCTCTCGCCCTGAAGCAATTTTCATTCATTGTATGGCTCATAAATTGAATTTAGTTATAACAAATAGTTGTAGAACCATAAAGGTGCGTATACAAATAATAATAAATATTTAAAAATTATTTTTTATAAACATAATATTCTAATTCATTAATTTTTATTTATTTTTTGAATAAACGCCCGAAGGCTCAAGTACAGTACATAATATATTAAAGCTAACAGTAAATAACAATGCTTTATAAATGTAATAGTAAATAAGATTACCTATAAATAACAACACGTAGGATTAACAATAAGTAAAAAAAATCAAAACTATCACGATTATTTAGCCGGTTACATACAGCAGATATACGATCAATAGGGTTATTGGAGCCATAAAAAGTGCGGTGAAATGGAATTGCGAATATATGAAAGAACTGAAAATTGAATGTGGGGATGTAGAAATTAAGTAGGTGCAGCAGATCTGAGCAAGCAATGGTACCTTTTATAAGTTTTGAAGGAAAGGATACGTCTAACAACTTTCGTCTAGTGTTGAGAAATACCAAATTAAGGCTGGCTTGAATAGAAGTTAAAGTAAAGCTAGGCAGATTACGATTAAACCCAAGACGTATTTTTTAGCCAATGAGCCGCAAAAAACGCATTTGTAATCGCTCAAGTGATTCTATATGACCAATTTGTGAGGGATTCCATAATACTGAATAATACTCTAAGAGAGGTCTAATGTAATAATCGTAGTTTATTTTGTTGCGGGAACGGGTGTATGAAAATTTTAGACATTTAGAATTGTTTAATTTCAGACTGTTATCACGACACTAAACATAAAATTTATCAAGATCTTTTTGAATAAAAAAACTTAATTTTCTAAGTGACTTAGATAACTTAAGTCATCGAAAAAAGAAACACTAGCAAAAAATTTAAAGTCGTCCGCAAACAGTAAATGATCGCAATAGCTAAAACAAGTACCAATATCCATTATGAAGATGGCAAACAATAAGGGAGATATGTGACCACCCTGTGGAACGCTTAAAGGAGCAGGAGAGGGATCTGACAAGAAACCATTAACCTTAACTTGTTGTGTTCTACCAAATAGGTAAATATTAAACCAGGATAACAAGGGATCGGAGACACCATACAAACGTAATTTAGCCAACAATAGAGAGTGTTTTACAGAATCGAATACTTTCTAAAAGTCTGTATAAATTACATCAGTTTGGGTACTAGATTCCATGGATGTAGATATAGCATTATAGAAGCAGAGAAAATTCGTTTCAACTGAGCGACCTTTGATAAAACCATCTTGGGTAGTGTTTATTCAGTTTTTGAAAGAAAAGGTTAACCAAGGCATCATTAACATTTCGAGTAGTTTAAGTAAAGCAGATAATAATTATCTAAATTATTTAGTGATAAGTCTATTGTTAGATACCACATTTTTAATGCCTGATTTATGGATAGGGGTGATATAACTATTTTATATTTACCTATTACCTATTATTTTTCATAATTATTTACAGGGATCAAATACCTACCGTTTTAATGATCTAGAAGTAGTAAAGAATAATATAGATATTTCACTTTATACACATGATCAGTAAAAAAAGTTGTCAAATATAATATTGCCGTCGCTTCCCAAACAGCTCCCGTTGAAAAAGAGTTTACGAACAGGTCAATACCCTAACCGAAAAATTATATATATAATATTATACGTACTCGTACTCAGCGAGTATCATAATCGCCAAAACTTGTGTGTATTATTTCGTCGTGTATATATGACTCGTATATCATCGATATCTAATCTATAACATGTGTTCATGGCTAATTGGAAATCTCGACAATAATGTCGAATAAAATAAATATATATGTCAATAAAATTGTGCATAAAAAATTTACCAATTGTATAATTTTGTTTTATCTTTTTATACTTGCATTTCTTACGATTTTTGTCTATTTTTTAAAACTTTTTACATTTAATTCACAGAATATAATTTTTATAATTAAAAACAACAACACATTTTTCATCGCACCTCTTTTGAGACAGTCCTAAGTCTGTATGAAGTGGGAAGGAATTTGTGTTGTAAAAATCCGGAGCCGTTTGGGAATTTACCTGATAGTAAAACTATTTTCGGCGGGAGCCGTTTGGGAATTTACCTGTTGGTATAACCTTTTTCGGCGGGAGCCGTTTGGGAAATGACCTTTTCGAAAACGGGAGCCGTTTAGGAAAATCGGGAGCCGAATGGGCTATACCCAATATTGTCAATTAGTATGTTTCATTGTTTCTAATTTTCAAAAAATATTTGTTTTATGAATTATACAAAATATACTTGATATTTATTGAATTATTATTATAAATTTGTTTAGGTATTTTTGCATCTGATAAAAATCTATTATGCTAAAGTGTTCACGTTTCTGTTACAACTGGCGCTAAAGGATATTATATCCCTAATCAAGGTTTTAACATGAATATGACAAATTAAAATTAACAATATTGGTTTTCTCATGCTATATTGGATGCAATTATAAGTCACTGTTAGTTAATGCTTTCAAAAGAGAGTTTAGTGCTTGGAAATACTATACATATATCATTAAATTAAATTTGGATAAAAGAATAGCGTTCATTATTCATTATTATGTAAGCCAATTTTAATGAATATATATATATATAAATGGAATATAATATTTGTTTATTACATATATAATTGTATTTATTAATTTATTTTATTATGCTTTGTTTTATATTGATATAAAAGCATTACGTTGTGAAATTACTGTAATTTGCAAGTGTCGATAAAAAAAAATTAAAATTCTTATACTTTTGAATAAAATACCATGTTTAGCAAAATATATTGCGATATATATGTATTGCCAAAGGTGATGAACAAACACGATGTGTGGAACGATCACAAAATAATAATTCGCAAACGCTAGAAAACCTACAACGAAAAATAATCATTTCATGTGTATTAATCTCCGATAATGATTTGATTAGTTGTTTTGAAATTAACTGTAGTACTAATTATTATTGTACAAGAAAATTATGTAATGTTTTGTCGCCATCACATGTATGTTCTACTTTTGCCTATCTATTACTCCGTCTTAACAATTTTCCTAAACTAATTCTAGGTAATGTAAGGTTACTTACGCTGATAATGTAAACTTATTTTTTCATAAAATTAATTATTTTAAGAAAATTTGTGACAATCATTGTGTATTACATATTTTAAGCAGACAAATCAATAATTTAATTAAAATATTGACAATTTAAACATAACATTTTCAAAAGTAAGGGAATTAAGAAATAATACTCTGATAAATAGTACACAAATATATCCAACACCATAACACCAAAAATCCATCAAACAAATACCTACCAAAAATAAAAAAAAAATAAAACAAGAAGCCGAAAAACAATAAATAGACCTTCATCAAACAGTAAAAAAGAATACCAGAATATTCCCTCATGGATAATCTACATCGACAGAAAACTAGATTTGCAATTTCCAAACAAGAAAACACAAGCCAAATATTTACAAAAATCTTGTACGTTATACACTACAAAAATATTATAATTTCAAATAGACATTTTACATAGAATAAAAACAGAACTATATAAATGTAAAAATAAAATGCCCCCGATCTTAAGAATGTCCTAATGCTGCATTCACAACATCAGCAAAATCGACGAAAACCATGTTCTTTACACATACAACGTTACATGGAGAATAGGAATAATACCAAACGAATCAAAAGAAGGTATAAATAATCCTATCATTAAAACAGAAACCAAGACGGTTACATAGACATTTAACATTACCCACTAAATGCTATTTGAAACCTCATCAATTGGTTAAATGACACAGCTTTAAATTTTTCTATTGAGAAACCACTATATATAATATTCTTACAAATAAAAAAAATAATTCAAGAAATACCACATGCCAGAAGATTGGAGAAAGAGTTTTATTGTACCAATATTTAAAGGAAAAGGAGACATACAAGAATGTGGGAACTATAGAGGAATAAAGCTCATGAGTCATAGTATGAAGATCTGGGAAAAGATTATAGAGAGGAGGATAAGAAGTGAGACCTCGATATCAGGAAACCAGTTTGGTTTTATGCCAGGAAAATCGACAATGGAGCCATTATTTTGTGTTAGGCAATTAGTAGAGAAGTACAGAGAAAAGAATAAAAAACTATGCATGGTGTTTATAGATTTAGAAAAGGCGTATGACAGGGTGCCAAGGGAAGTTTTAGGGTGGGCATTAATGAGGAAAAATGTCCCAAAAATGTATGTTAATTTGATCCAGGATATGTATGAAGGGTCGAGTACTAGTGTCAAGAGCCGGTGTGGAGTATCAGAAGGTTTCAGTATAGGAGTAGGTGTGCACCAGGGGTCAGCTCTAAGCCCCTACCTGTTCTCAGTGGTAATGGATGAGGTTTCAAAGGAGATACAGGGTGAGATACCATGGTGTATGATGTTTGCGGATGATATAGTTCTGATAGGAGAAAACCTAGAAGTTGTCAATAATAGGTTAAATGAGTGGAGGTTAGCCCTCGAAGAAAAGGGATTGAGAATTAGTAGAAATAAAACTGAGTATATTGAGTATGATTTTGGACAAAGAGACCAAGAAGTTGAAGGAATGAGGAGACAACTGACAATAGATGGTGATGTGATAGGTGAAGTTGAGAGCTTTAAATATTTAGGATCTTTTGTTCAAAAGGACGGGGGCTTTGACATGGATGTAAAACATAGGATTAAGTGCGGGTGGATGAAATGGAGAGAAGCATCGGGCGTGTTATGCGATAAGAGAATTCCAATTAGGCTGAAAGGTAAATTTTATAAAAGTGTAGTGAGACCAACTATGCTGTATGGTTCAGAGTGTTGGGCGGTTAACAGGAGAATAGAACAAAGTATGAGTGTCGCGGAAATGAGAATGCTTAGATGGTTGAGTGGAGTGACAAGAGAAGATAGAATAAGGAATGAATACGTGAGAGGTAGTGTTGGTGTAGCGCCAATTGTGGACAAGATGAGAGAAAATAGGCTGAGATGGTTTGGGCATGTGATGAGGCGAGAGGAAACGAATGCAGTAAGAGTGGTTATGAAGATGGACGTTGAAGGGAAAAGAGGAAGAGGAAGACCAAAAAAGAGATGGTTGGAGACTTTGGAGAATGACATGAGGGCTGTCGGTGTGTGCAGAGGAGATGTGATTGACCGAGTAAAGTGGAGGTGTAGGACAAGGGTGGCCGACCCCAAATAGTTGGGAGGAAGGCGAAGTAGAAGAAGAAGAATTCAAGAAATACCACTCTTAAAATTAGACAACAAATTTTACCAAAACCAAATCACAGACAATCCAACAAATAAATACCAATTAAGAATCATGAAAAAAAACCGATAAATAGACACACATCAAATAATAAAAATATAGTAACAAAAATTCCTAAGTAGACAATTCACATCGACATAATGCTTAACCTATCAGTATACAAAAAAGAAAAAACACGCCAAATATTTACAAAAATCTTTAACATAATACACTAAAAAAATATCATAACTATAAACATACAAACATAGATTGTAAATACACTTTTGATAATAAATAAATAAAAAAAAAAGAAGAAGAAAAGATCTCCGATCTAGTTTAATTTAGTTATAATAAATACTAGACCAAGTATTGTTTCTAGATCTGATTTAATATATTTTAAGAGCTCACCGGCAATCGAGGCTGGATAAATTAACAGTTTTTTTTTTTTTTTTACCTCGTTGAGTTAATAGAGAACAATTTGTAAAATTTGTAAAATTGTAAATGTTGTACACATATAAGGCTATATTTTACAATTTTTAAGATTTCAAAATTGGTGAAAAAAACAGCTTTAATCTACTGGATTAAATTTAAAAATTAAATTTTGAATAAAAAAAATCAGATTTTTTTGTCGTAAACCAAAAGTAATAAAACATTTTTGCAAATTGCTGTTGCAGTAAACTTATATAAATTAGATAACATCTTCATCAATATAATGTATTAAGGAGGGGAAAACTGGGGGAAGTATTAATCCCGTTAAGAAAAAATAATATTAAAAATAAAATATATTTAGAATTACATAATTATTAGGCAAGAAAAATAAATTTTGACATGTTTTACTATAATACTGTAAAATTATTTTTTTTTGGAGGGAAGGGGAAGGTCTAAGCCCTCTTCCCAAGATATCCCTACATACGCCAATGATCAACTAAATATTATAATTTATTCTATAAAATGAATAAATGCTAAATCTGCCTTTAACTGTTTTAGGTAATGTTTTAGGTATGTTGGCTATCATTTGTTATGTGTACACAATGCTGAAATCGCACAAATGAGTTAAGTAAACAAACTGATCCAGGTTTATATGATCAGGAAAAGATAAAAATTATTTTATTTAAACTAATTTATTGCAATAGACATTATATCTAACTATTTATATATTCCTACTTTTCAAAACTCAGAAACATTAGCTATAACTATGAAAAAAATCATTGGTTTTACAATGTTGATACTTTAACATTTTCTTAATTTGTTTCACAACATTTTTATTTTCAAATTTTATAAAAATTAAATATTTAAGATGTTTTTATAAACTGGTTAAGTATGAAAATTTTATTCATATGAATTTTTTTATAAAATAATAAGGGCGTGGCTTGTGGCGTACTTTCAATTTTCTTATAAGAGGAGGAATACAATTATATACATAGTTTTTATGTCAATATCGAAAGTCTATTTATATTTATGCTGAAATGAAAAATTTATATTTTTATGAATCCGTCATAGTTGAAATATACTATATTTTATACACATAAAAATATTCATAATTTGCATATTTTTCATTTAAACTATTTTAAAACGAATTTTTTATTTTTTTTAGTCCTCGAAGGAGAATTTTTCCCAAAATCCTTCATTTATATGTCACTGGACCTAACTATAAAATTACACCAAGATAAAACAATTATTTACAGATATATTTTTAATGGGAAAATATACTTGGCAACTTTATATTATACTGATTATCAAACAAAAAAGTAAGATGACATCTTAGATTGTTTAGTGCTATTCATAAACAGTACTACATAAATATTTTCTTTAGATTTAAATTTAAATTTGTAAAAAAAAAATAAAAACACTGATGAATTAATAGTAAATATTCATGTTGACATAAGAAAAATATGATACAAAAAAAGGTATTTATTTAAAATATTTAAAATTTAAGAGAAAGTTTTATTTCATATTCTTAGAAGGAAAACATTTTTTAAAAAAATTTAAATAATAGTGAAGTATTACATAAATACAAATTTGACACTGGTAAAAAAAAGATACGTGAAAAACAACATAATTAAAAACATAAAAACTATTTAAAAATATAAACAATAAAAAGGGTAACATAAATATGACTAAAAGTTTATGTAAAGACTGTAATTGATTAAGTATAAATATAATTTTAGTGTTAAATCTGGCACACTCAAGTTAACAAAATGTCCAACCATTTATTCATTGCCTTGATAAAATATTTAGGCAGAACTATACCTTTTTAATAATACATTAAGGTGCCATTATGATAATCATGCTTTTTTACAACTATTTAAATGAAAAATTTATTATAGCATTATTATATAAATATAAAAATAAGCATTTAATTTAAAAATTGAAAAATAATAAAATTTTCAAGCTATTACTTCTGGTTCCCATGCAAATTTTTCTTTGTGTTTGATATTGTTTATATCATTCATATCTTCCTCAGTAAGTTCTGTGTCTAAATCAAAATTAATTTTTATTCTTTCTGCAGTAATTGATTTAGGAATGACAGCTAGAAATAAAAATTAAAAATTAAACAAATAGTTACAGACAGTAATTAAAAATACATATACACATTTTATAAATTATGTGAACTTAATTTCTAGAATTTAGTCACATTTTTATCTTAAGCTGTTTCTTTAGATATATTTTTCTGAAGTACTTTTAAAATCACCCCAAAAACAGCCCTATTTACAGTAAATTGGAGACAGACAATTTAGGATATCAAAATTATAAATTTTTTAAAAGAATTTTGTTTATTGCTAATAAATTGTTTTGATAATTTAAAACTTAAATATTTTAAAATCTATGATTAGAAAGATTAAAAATACCAACAAATATTTTAAATTTTTATATTATTTAAGGTAGAACAAAAACTAAAAAAATATAATGTATTAAGTACTAAGCATACCATAATTTCTTTGAATAGCCCATCTCAACAACACTTGAGCTGAACTTATAGAATGTTTTTGAGCAATACGATTAATTATTTGATCATTAAACAATGAATTTTTTCCAGCAGATCCGCCCATTGAACAATAAGCCTGTAGCACAATTTTGAAGTTTTTACACAGTCGATGAAAATCTGATGATTGTTGAAAATAAGGATGGAATTCAACCTAAAATATTTAATAAAAATATATTACAATATGGGTATTATATATTATAATACTAATAACCAATCATGATTCATGTGTTTTTAACTTTTAAGTAATAAATTAGTACTTCATATGAACAGTAAAAGTTTAACTTTATTACTATTATTTTAAAGCAATATATTAATATTATTATTATATCAAATTTAAGTAAAATTACACTCCTAATAGGTGATTTAAAATTATTAACATCTTGACAGATATTTTACTCAGTCATTAGTTTTTAATTTAAATGTTGTTTAAAATTAGGTAAAATCCTATTGTTGATTATAGATACAAAATTTTAAAATACAATTTTAAATAAATAGTAATGACTTAAACTGGACAACTTGGAACCAAAACACATAAACGAGATCAAACTCAATGTTGTTGACATTTTACAACTTTATATTATAAATGTAAAGAAGATAAACACTTTTATAATGAACAATAAAGTATTTTATTTCATAAAATAAAATAATTAATAACTTTGTTAAAACATTATTAAATGTTCCACTTAGTACAACTATACTATAAGAAGAATTGATTCTAATAAAGCCTAATATATTTGAAACATGTTTAAAGCTAAAATACTTTAAAGAGCTGGTGCAAAGCAAGATGCATAATTCATTTTTAAATACTTTTTTCTTAGTTGGTTAATAATTTAATAAGTTTATAATTAAAGCATAAAAAACGATTTAGGTATTTTTTTCTAAATTAAGGAATATACTATTTATAACTATTAAGTACTTCATATAATTCATTAAAGAATTTTAATTAAAAGTATAACTGTATTATAAACATAATTGTTTAAAACTAGGCAGTACAATGTCAATACTTTAAGAATATATAAATAACATAATTCACCTGATTAACAGCTGGAATAATATTAGTTGGATCATCAAGTATTTCTTTTAAATGTTTTACTGTATAGTTAGATACTCCAATATTTTTAAGTGGACCATTGCCATTATCATGTAATTTCATAAGAGCTTTCCATGTTAAATTACGAAGTTTAGAATTTTCAGGACTTTTTGCATCAATACGACCGGCTCCTGGCCAATGTATTAAATATAAATCTAGATAACTGGTACCTAGATTATCTAATGACCTCTGGACAGCAGCTGTGACAGTTTTTTCATCTCCATGGTCACGAGGTGCTATAAAAATATAAAAAAATAATAATCTTATTGTAATAAATAAAAAAAAAAAAAAAAAAAAAAAAAAATAATAGTATAATTACTTCAACTATGATGTTTATGATTAGAGTAAGCGAACTTAAATTTAAAATATATTTAAGCATTGCTTCTACCACCAAATTAAATATTTATTGATGAAAATTATGATATAAATATTCCATAACTATATCCAGTTTATTTTGAGTTGAAAATATTAGTGTTAAAGTCATATATGAAATTGTTAATAGTGTGTACATGAATCCAAATAGTTTCCTATTTGTGTGATTACTTATGTGTTGGCTTATTTTATCCAAAGCTACACATTCCAAATATATTGGTACCTAATTTTGATGTAATAAATAAATCTTCACGTTTCAAGTGATACTTTGGTAAGAGAACTTTCAGAGCTTCTCTAATGTATTCTTCATTGTTATACACTGCTGCTGTGTCTGGAAAATAGAATAATATTCAAAATTTCAATTTTATTTAAAATATTTATAAATAATACATATAATGGAACTGAACAGTTTTAAAATATAACTTAATTTTCTGATGCAGGACTTGTTTACTTAAATTATTTAAAAATAATTCTTTAAATTTTAAAACAAATAGTGAAATTTTGATCAAAAATATCTCCAGATCGCTATAAAAACTACTTGAGAAGGATTTTACAGTAAAATTCTATGAATTCAATTAAAATTATCTGACATACTATGTCTCTTTATTGGTAATATAAAAGTTTTTTTTGGTAATTGTAAAATTTAAATTCTCAAAAAAAAATGTAAAAAAGCAAACATTTGGTATGTAACACCAAAGAAGAAAAGATTTAAATTACACAAATTGTAATATTTACTTGTCTGAACCTTGTCACTCCATTATAATATTAGTTATATAAATCAAAGTTATATCACATAAATAATATAATACTTATTAGATAAGCTTACAACTTGTTAATTTTTATATTATGTGTTTTAAATTAGCTAATATTCTGTTGTTGCAAAATATATATATGTTACAGTCAGTGTATAAATTATGCATTGTAATACAGAGTCCAAGCATTGTGTACAATGTGCGTCATATTTGGGTAAAACTGAATTCAATTTCAATTCAATTACTTTGCCTGGGCATTGTGACAGTGCTTAATTGTCAATGGGCAATGTCAATTTATCGCAATTCCGCATTTGTATAAGCTATAATTTTTCTTTATCGTTACAACGATAACGATGGTATGTAACTGATGACTGTAGGTATAGTAACAGCTGATACTGTACTCATATGTTTTTGAGATCTATAATTATAAAGTAAGGATGATAATTAATTAATAGCTTATTGCCGCATGATAATTTTATTAGAAGGTATGCCAATGGCAATCTACACCGGAGATATAGAATTAATAAAAATTAAGAATTTTAGATCAATTGTAATTACATCATCCATTGACATTAATATTTATATATTTTTAATTGCAAATGTCCACTATTTTTTGGTCATTCTGAAAAATGCCTGGGCAAAGTATATAATTTTCTACATTGTTTGTTGAAATTGAGCATTGTATACATTGTCCAGAGGTTGTGCTACAACACCTGATTATACACTTTGACCATAACACATATATTACAATTAATATAATTTACAAAATTATACATGATAACTTTTATTTTTTGCATAATCATTTTTAATGTGGTAAAGTGCTCGAGTTTCAAAAGAAAAAAGGATATCTTGTAAAGTAAAAATAAGTTCTACTATCCAAAAAAACAAGTCAACATAAAATTGTATAAATATTAAAGTTGAAAATCTGATAATCAATTTAAAATCAACTACTACTAACAATATCAAGAACATAATTTATACATTCACATTTAAATATTTTTAAACTTGCCAATTAGACGATAGCCAGCACCCAGAGCTACATCTAAGACGTTCAGAATTACTTTTCGGTCAGCAATTGTATAAGTACCGACTGAAAATTATAAAAATATAATTACTAAATTTAAGAGTTTAAAAAAATATTTATTTAAAACTTACATCCAATAACTGGCATTTGGCTTTTTCCTCCTTGCGTGTTCAACGACAAAAAAGTTTTAGTAACAGACTGCATGGTTGAACTGTTCTAGAATCAGTTGGAAGAATGTAAATTATTTGGAATCGTTGACTAACAAATATCAAATTATTACTATTATCTATATTATTCCACAAGTCAGTGACTTCACAAGAAACGGAAGAAGAATCGGTAGATATTGGGTGTTAAAAACTTGGTCAATATTCGATGATAAGTTAATAGTTTTAAATGAGCAATAATAATTCTACTACCAACACTCTAAACTAAAAATGATTAGAAGAAGGTCGGGTCATAGAAAATAGATAGGTCGGGTTACATAAGTAGTGATTGTAGACCCGTAAAGTATAAATATACAGTCAATCGATTGCGATCTTCGCGTCTCTACTCGAAGTTGGACTGTATGAAAACGGATTGTCGTTTAGTACAGTCGTAAATTAACAATCACCTTATCAGTGATCAGAGATATAAGACTTTTCATTTTTTGTTATGCAGTGAGAGAGATAGACTACAAATCGGGCAAACATGGAACAATAAATTCGATAAATAGAATCAATTTATGCTCTGAAATATACTTGCCTTTCGCTGTCTCATAACCAGTGGCGCAATTATCGGGAGTGTTGGGTGTGCAATTCACAGGGGCCCCCGGTCTTGAGGGGACCCTAGATTAAAAATCTCATATACGATATTCCTATAATATTAAATACATTAATTACAACAAATTATATTAACCATGACATAAAAGAAAACGATATTTTCTAAAAATATATTAAAAGGTAACAACGTATGACTGTTTTTCATTTTTACTATTAGGTAAGAGCCCCGGTCCAGAAATGTTCACATGGGCCCCTTATTATCAAGTTGCGCCACTGCTCACAACATTTTGTCATTTGATTCCTTATACTCTACACCACAGATACATATATTCAAACATAATTTAAATATTACATATATATTTGTGTTCTGCGCACAGTCCATAATAACTTTATGGTCAACAAGGCAATATCTTCTTTTCACTCATATATTTTATCTATTGCGCGGGCCATGTCGTCGTTTCCTCCATGCATTTACTCCGAAACCACGTTAACCACGAATTAAAATTTCTTAACCATGGTCATAACCAAGAATACGTCGAGATACTATACAACGTACATAATATTTGAAATTTGAAAAGCATTGTATTGCCAACGGTCAACGCACTTTTGCTGTACTATTATTGTTTTTCTTTCGCCCGCCGAATGTTGGTTACTCGTTAACGTGTTAAGGCGCATTCTGTTTTCTTGTTGTTTTGGGTATCGTTTAAGGTTTCGACTATACACCGTTTACTCCGTCACAGATAACCTTCGATCTGCGGGAGTACAGAACAATATGCAAAACAACTCCACCCCGAAAGTATTGCGATCGACGGCAAAAATACCTGAAACGCCTGTTTTGGAACGCATTGGATACGGAACTGGTAAGCGTGTCTTTGTTTACTGGCAACGTTATACCCGATTGCCTATTTTACTTATAATTACAAATGGTCCGTTTAGGTGTTGGCGTATTCAACTATCTCAGAGACGAGAAATCGCCATGGGCAGCAAAAATCGTCAGTCGTCATACCGGTAGAGAACGTAAAGAATACAGTAATCGGCTGCAGCTGGAAGCCAAAGTTTTGGCATCGCTCAATCATCCCAACATCATAGGTTACAGGGCATTTGTCAAAAGACCCGATGGCCGTGAAGTATATTCTTGTGTCGTATATATATCGCTTAAAATGTTATCTGTAAAATTATGTTTGAATCGTGTAGGTACTGTTGATGGAACAATGTGAACAGAGTTTATGCGATATGATTGAAACTCGTCAGATTGATAACCTTGGACCATATCCTGTTGAAAATATCACAAAGGTAGCTAGTGATATTGCAAAAGCATTAGCATATTTACACTCTTCTTTGGTATTGCATGGAGATATTAAATCTGGAAACATTTTAGTGAAAAGTGAGTTGGTTAACATTTTATTTATATTGTATGTCTTGATTCAATCATTTTCTTTTGCACAGATAACTTTGAGATTGTAAAGCTATGTGATTTTGGAGTGAGTTTACCATTAAAAACTGATGGCACATTACATAAAATTAAAGGTTGTAAAGCTATATATGTAGGCACTCCTTGTTGGTCTGCTCCTGAAGTGTTACCAGGTGAAGAATGTATGGGTGCCATCATTACAAGTAAAGCTGATATATTTAGCTATGGCTTAGTGCTTTGGGAAATGATGACATTATCGTTGCCAAACATATCCCCAGAAATGAATGATACATACTATACTGGTATGAGTGAAGACATCGATGATCATTTAGGTAAGTATATCAGACTGAAGTAAAACATTCATTAATAGTATTTAAAACTACTAATCGTCAAATGTGTTTTATATTTCAGGTGAACGACCATCTTTACCTGATAGCATAACAATGGACCCAAAGTACAAACAAATTATTGAACTCTTCAATATGTGTACAATGGAAGATTATAAAAAACGACCTTCAGCTGCTCAGATCCTAAATTTTTTGGGCGTAAATTAACTTGATACTGGTGTTCAGATCTCGTTGACACAATTCTAAATTTAAAGGAAAAATGAATTGATGATGTGTTTTATACTTATTATTATTGTACATACAAAGTATTTGTTTATTTTTATTTTTAATTTTTTTTGTTATATAATACTTTATTTAACAATAGAAGTATACTGAACTACATACTGCCATTAATATTAAAGGGTTGTAGAAATTACATGCCTATTTTGATTGTCTTGAAAAATATATAATTTTTGACATTGTTCTACTTTAATTAGCCTTATATTTTGAAACATTATTTTTACTTTTAGAATTGCTACAAATATACTCATAAAAATAAAATGTATTTTTATCTATATTAAAATAACTAATATTTAAATTGGTTTAATGTTATTGTTGCCACATAACTTATTAGCAAAATGTACAGTAAATTATTCTGATAAATTACTACTTTCGACAAAAGCTTATATAGTTTTTAAGTATAATGGTCTTGTTAATAAAATGTTAATTATTGTAATCTATAAGTTTAAATCAATTTGTATTAGAAGTAACATAGATTAATTTATAACTACTGTTCCGAATTCATATTTTCAACATGTTCAACATAATAATAATAATAATACCATGATAAAAGCAAAATACATTTAACTATAACAGTATTTATCTTATTTTTAATTTTTTTTATACAAAATAACTAAGTATAATATATATTATAAACAATTATGAGGACATATACTTTTTCATCATTTAAAAACAAAATATATATTAACCTATTAACATTATTTTTTTTTTTTCTATATTTTCGAATACAATTTTATACATTTTAATACCAAGTAATCTAATTACAAAAAATTAATGAGAAATTTGTGATTTTTTTCACCAAGTCCATAATCCGTGGAGATATTTTTAACAATGCGCAATGCATATAATTTTTCACATTCAATATCTTTGTATGCTTTTTATTTACAAGTGTGGAAGAACAAGACCGACAAAAATAAGTAAATACAAATGAGATGAATGCATGAAGTTGTTTTTTTGTCACATTTGGGTATGAGGTAAGTTAACCTACAAAGAGCTCGTCATAAAACACTCATAAAATTGTTATCGAAAGTCGACCATTCGAAAATTAATTTGTATTCATTTTTATTGACTGTAAAATGATATATTTATTTTTAATATTTATTTCATCATCGTTATATTCCCCCTCCTCCCCGGTTATCACTGAATTAAATAGATACACTTCACTTAACAACTCTGCTAATAAATTCATCCATACTTAATGTTTCAAAATTATAACTGTACCTTATACACGTTTTTTTTTACAAAAAAAAAAAAGGTTCGATATTTTTTAAGGCTCGGCTCGGTCCAGTCATAGTACAGGCCGGGCTTTTAGAAGACCGGATTGGGCCAGCCCGGCCTTGGCAGGTCTTTAATACCAACACACATTGGCGCTAAACCTTACATTCAGGTAGGACAGATGTTGTATTTCATAATCAGTGGCGAGGCTGATAACCACAAATACTTGGGTTCTGGATTATTCATTGGGTCTTTTAACGGGATTTTCTTTTCTTAATTACTAATATTTTTTTTTTTTGTCTTTAATTTTTACTTTTTTCATTACAATTCCAAATACTTATTGCATGTTCGTGGAACAGCAAGTTCGTGTTAGCTATAAATGAAATAAAAACAATGTACAATAATTAAACAAATCACAAGAAAAAAATCATATATTTGTTAGATTGAGCTTCGAAAATAATAACAACAAATTCTTATATTAAAAAAAAAAAAAAAAAAAAAAATAGAAATTAAGAGATGTTAAATAACAATATAACGGAACGTTGAAAAAAAAACTAATTATTTTAAAAACTCAAACGTGTCGAACATCTGTGGAAACGTAGAAAAAAACGACACAATATCTATATATTATATTTTGTACAACACACATAGTCAAAACAATGTTTTTTCTTTAACGTTCTCGTAACTTCAACGGGTTTACAGGTGGGTAGGGGTGCACAGGGTACGCACGACGTATTTGGTTAGTTTTGTAACACTATTCAACAAAAAAAAAATAAAAATGAAGAAAAACACACTTTATAATAGCCTAACGAGAAAAAAAAAAAATAATAATAAAAATACAATGATATTACAATAAAAACGTGTATGCGCGACGAATGTACGCAAGAAAAATAAAATAAACGTAATTATTTTCTTCGTTTTTTTTTTTAAAAAAAAAAAAAACATGTTCGTCGCACTTACTGACACCTCTCGCCATTGGTATCACTCTCTCTCTCTCTCTCTCTCTCTCTCTCTCTTACACATACACATACCCTGCTTAACGCATGGGTAAAAACAATAATCATTTAATAATACTAATAAAACCCCATAATTATATGATATAAAAAATAAAATATAAAATTATTGGTAGGTAAAACTAAGGGGTTGAACACATGCGTTTTATCCAAACGAAAAAAAACGTATTTAAAACTACCAAAAAAATATTAAAAAACAATACTAAAGTATTACAATACAATAATAATAATAATAATAATAATAATAATAATATAACATAACGAAAGAGTTTAAGAAAAGAAAATTCAATATGAATCACTGCGCGCACATACATATATATGCGAGTACTGTGTTATTGACAACAAATCGTTGCTATAATCATATTTAATCATTTTTATATAATTTCACGGCATTACTGCGCGAAGTCATCGTCGTCAGGTAGTCACGATCGCCACCGAATTACCGTTGCTCGAATATCTTCTTCCGGTCAGCCACCATGCCGCACATGGTTGGCGACTTCAGCAAGATACTGTTGGCCCTCGTCGGTTTCATTGGATACCTCTTCGGCTCTGCGAACACACGTGTTCACATTTATAATTAAATTGTGCAATGTATTATAAATATATATACATATTTATTTTATATTTATATAAGATTTGTTATATATTTCATCATTTTTTAAAACATTCAATGGTTTCTTAAGACATTTTTAGTTCTTAAATATAAATTTAAAATTATATTATACTCTAACGTGATATTTATATAAATATTACTAACTTTAGAGTAGATACTTAAATTATATTCAGAATTCCTTTTTTAAACCAGTTTAATAAAACATAATTTATACGAAAGTTATAAAAAATTAAAACAATTTAGACATGAAATTGATTTTATTGATTTTATTGAATAAATCCAACGAAAAAGCAGTTATGAGTGAAAAACAACTATAATATTGCTTTTCGTATTCAACGTGTCTTAAGTTAAAAAAAAAATAAATATAAATAAATATATTAAGTATTTTAAAAGTGCTTTTTTATTTTTATTTTCTGTTCGGTACCTAGCTTAAGCTAATTTCAATCCTAAACAATACAGTAACTTATATATGGCTGACAGCATAAGAAAATACGCCATAATAATATTCGTTATGAAAATGAATAACCGTTTGATGTAATCATTTAAAAACTGTCAACCATATATTATACTGATATGCAAATATTTGACAGTAAATCGATATAGGTGGTAGATATTTTCTGGAGTCGTCAAAATTTCTCAAACTAACGATTGTTTTTTATGCGATTCGTTCGGTTCCAAACTCAGGTGCACACAAGCTGATTATCGCAGTCTAACCAAATCCTTCCAATTCCGACCCACCCCCATACTCCTCGATACATTATACCGTTTTAGCGATAATTCGCCGATAATCTGCGCACGTTTAACATAATATTTTTCAATTTCGATTCATGACTGTATTTAACACTTATTTGAGTACGAAGTATAATAATATATATAATTATTACATATTTATTTACAAAAAAATTATACATCGTCGTTATAGTAACCTTATATAACTTCTATAACAATCCTATATAATATAATCACTCTGGATATAATATTTATTCGAAGAAGTTTGTTCCACCTACAACGTAACTACACGGAGTCCTATAATATGTCATGTCGCATAAATTGTTCGGGCGTTTTAGTAGAACAAGTATAATAATATATACTTTTAGAAAAACGCGACGGCTACACTACTGCAGCACTTCACATCACGCATGCAACCACGTTTGTGGTACATTTTTACCGTTTGGGATATGCCGTTTCTAAACCTGATTTATATACGTCGGACATTTTTTTAATAAAACATCGCTCTCCTTTGTCTATATAGCCCAACGACTAATTTGGATTTTATAAATTTGAACGCCGACGTAACCATGTTAGAAACATGCCCCACAAAAATTGTCGACATTTTCCCGTTATTATATAAGTCAATTATACATTCATACATTCATATGATTATAGTATGGTTATTACACATTATTACATATCTATAGGTAATATATATTAATATATTAAGCTTGAAAACTATTAACCGGCAGAATATTTGAAGGCAAGTTACATAACACACGTTGTTATTCCTTAACAATGTCCTCACTCATGAATGGCCAATTTCCCAACGATTTTTTATGTTGACATATTATGAATATATGGCTTTAAATAATAATTCACGGTCGGTTTACCAATAAAAATGTATACTTAGAGCCCTCAGCCCTCAGTTATATTTTTCTTTAAACTTCTTTTATAAATAAATTATATGGTTCCAACGAACAACTGCAGGTCCACTCAAAAACCATAATACCAATGTCGATAATCTCCCCTATTTCATGATGTCATAAATCACCTTCGTTTTGCTTACTACGCTCATTGCGCCGATGTGTGCGTTAGTTTTAATTATTGGTTTTACGCCCATCGTCGTTTTTTTTTTAATTTCATTTTCATCAAATCGGAATGCGTAAAAAACAAACGCTGTTTGAAATTGAAAATTGGGGTTGCTGTAAAATATATACCTGTTGATTTGGTTAGAGGCGAGGGTTCCGTGCAGCACCGAGATGTCACGTTACTCGTTTTTGATGTAACGTGTGACCCGTCGACAATGGGCTCTAAAAAATAAAAATAAACATGTAAACAAATCGAACCGAAAAAATTGAATACTTTATTATTGTAATTGACAGTATAATACTATGCTCTATGCCGGAACTTGATTATGTGTGCGGACGGACAAAACCGTTTTACGGTTTCGCACGTTTTCCGTTTACATTTATTCACATTATTATAATATAGCAATAAATATTATTTATTAAATGCAAAAAATGTGTCGTCGTTCGATCGTCAACATTTCGTTCCGGTCGGGCGGTCAGGGCGGCTCAATCGTTTCCGAAACACTCGAAATCTGTCGTCACCGTCACGGTGTGTTGTTATGGTAATGTATAATATTACAATGTAAAATGTAAATAATATATAATAATACATATGCACATACAACAAATAGCTCGATTGTGATACGTTCTACAACGCATGCAACTACAGTCGTGCGCCGCCGCAGTTAGGTTAGGTATGATAGTATTATACGTTTGTAGACATATATGTACTATGCTAATATGTGTTCGGATGCGAATGAACTCGGCTCTAGAAGTCTCCGAAGATAACCGTCACCTTGCCGAAGTGCCGTCCGTGTCCGCACGCATGCACACACACACGGCTAGCGTATCGATTTACATGCAAATAGTTCGTCTCGGCGGATCGAGTGTAGTATGCACGATATAACTTTAAATGGTGTAAGTCATACACACATCTGTTATGATCACAATGAAGGTTTTATGGTTTTCAATAAACATCATATAAATAAAATATGGGGGAAAAAAATTACGTTCACAATATTAAAAGATGCATTTATATATATATATATATGTTCTTAATTGATTAAAATATTCAAAATCAAACTAGAGGCAAAAATTAAAATAGATAACTTGAATACTTTGTTTTGTTTCAATTTATCTCTGAGCATACATACAACTGTGAAGTTATTGGTTTATCGATTAAGTAAAATAAATCGTAATAAACTCGATTAAATTATCAACTAAAAAAACATTTTAACACGAACTATCTGATCACATATCATCCGGACGAGATTAAACATGATTTTTCTGCCATCATGTAACCATTTTATCAACAGTGGCATGATATAACGAATGGCAAGGACTGCAAAATCGTCTTCGAACAGTTTATTTTCACAAAACCGTAGAATGACAACTACGATCTAACGTTATTTTATATACAAACGCGAGGTATTCGCGGCGTGAAACGGTAAAATTACTAAAACACGCGTGTACTCCTTATAATGTACACACACACACATATATATATATATTATGTTTATAGTTTGAAAAACTACTCGGGAACATGCGAACATTATCGTCGATGACAATAAACGTGCGTTTTTACGTTTTATTGCAGTGAGAACCAATGGTCTGGGATAAATGCATGTATAGGTAAATATATTGAAGTCGTTGAATATACGTACCGTGTCCGCAGACGCACATTCAAATAATATTATTATCTTGTAAAGAGTGTAACGCGTGTAACTCGTCGTGTTAAAATATATCAAAGCGTATATACGATTACTTTGGAGAGAAAAAAACAAAATCGCGCACGTCTCATTCGTATTTAAGAAAAGAGATAAGATAGAACACGGTACACGGCAATCGCTGCTTAGGCATACGTATGAAAACCGCCCGCTACTTTATAATATAGGGGTTACTTATAATTATGGTGACCAGACGTATTCTTTTTTGTAGGACAGTATTTTTTTTTGATGCGTGTCCTAGTGTCCTTAATATTAGTGTTAAGTACATGAAATTGTACTCTTTTTTTTTTTTTTTTTTTTTTTTTTTAAATATTATAGGTTAAATATATGTTTATGCTTTTCTATTATTTGAATTATACAAAATTTATAAAACTTGTATATTTTATAAAGATAAAGTATAAGTAAAATGTTGTATCTTTTTGTTTAAATTTTACACTTGGTACTTTTATCTTTAAAAAATAATTCATCCTTTAGTTTGTTTACTTTAAATTACTTAAATTTCAAATATTTTCATCATAAGGACACACACTAAATGAGTTGACATTATAATTTCAAATAATTGGTTTTTAAAGTTTAAAATAATGACAAAAAAAAATTAAGTAATCAGAAAAAAAAAAAAAAAAACAATTTTTAATTACCTAACCTATGGTATATTGGTTATGTCTATGACGGGTAAAATGGGTAGAATAGTATACGCGTAGGGCAATTATGATAGAGGAGGAGCTAAGTTTTAAAATGTACATTTTCAAATTTTTATATTTGGTCACCATACTTATAATACCATTTACGTATAGTCCTTCAATCGTATGAATTGATTATAACCAACCAGGATTGTATTTCTTCGTGCCTGTTAAAGTTACTCGACGTTATGATACAGCAACTACTCAGAGGCAGTTAAGACATGTACACCTTATACCGGAGCAGTCAGCTTTACGCTTCGTTTGATTTACTTTATGTGTCAATAGCTTAAACGTTATAAAGTTCGTAGATAACACTAAATTTGATCACAAATTAACTTGGGCATCAAATTTTGATTAATTTAACTAATATTTATGTATATACATATATACATACAAACATATATATATATTTACCTTAAATGTGTGATTGCTATAATATTGCAATAATTGTGCACCCAAATTGATAGTGCTCCGGTGGGAGGTGCTCATAATACTCCTTTATCATTATTTGAGATTAATGTATAATATGCATAATTATGAAACTAATATATCTATATCGAATATTTTTTGCCTCTCCTCTTACCCTGAGATTTAGCATTCTTAAAAAGATTTACGCAATCTTCGATGGTGCATTATTGTACACACACACATACAATGGAAGACAAATGTAAAACATAAAACATGTATTTATTCGAACATTACCGTTGGAAAATGATTATTTGATTATCAATGTTGTAAAAAATTTTACGACCATTTATATAGTTTTTTTTAATCGGGATTATTATACGAAAAACCGAAAGATCGAAATACACCTCTGATCGGAGTTGGTCGTAAAATTTTATTTACTGGATTCACGACAATTAAATACAGAAATTGAGGGCGGGATGATTTAGCGCTAGAAAAATTCAGCGCGAGACTTTTGAGCGTAGTAATGAAATTACATTATACAAAAATTATTTATAAAAAAAGAAGAAAAAAAAAAGAAAACTCAAGAAAAATTTATTTATTTATAAATATACATATCCCTTAAAACATTTATTTTAATAATAAATAACAACTATTTATGAAGATACAAAATTCAAAACAGCTTGTGTTCTAAGTTAACTTTTTTCGCCATCTCTTTCATACTTGCATTGAATTTTTTGCTCCAATTTTTAATAAATTGGGTTAGTTGATTATGTGATTTTTCACTTTTCTTGATAATTTCATTATTATTTAAACAAACACGAACACGGTATTTCATTATATTGCATTCAATATAACGCCAACTATTATTTCTATAGACTCTAAATAAATAGCCATTTATATTTATCTAACCTTTTTCACTTTTTACAAAATCTATTTTTAATATCTTATACAATGACGGAAAAATGACTACAAAATATGGTGTACAGTGTACATTAATACCTATTGTTGTACCAATATAAACTAAATCTAAAAAAATTCATACGCATTTTCCTTCTCAAGATAAGAACAAACATAATCCAAATCGACGAATTATCAGGTAAGGTATCTTACGTTTTATTATACACATAATTTTATTTTATTACTGCGCCCAAAAACCTCGCGCTAAATTGTCGGGACACCTCACTAATCTAACCATACGAAGAACCAGAACCGAACCAAAACCAATGATTTATAAAGAAAAAAAACCATAACCAAAATTTGGAAAAAGTTCCAATTTTTCTATTGTTGTATTCTCAGAGGAATTCGTTGACCCTGACCCTAACCGCCAATAGACGACCGTATATTGTTAACACATAATACTTTCTGTGTGGTGTTATACCTTGTGAACGGCTCCTGGCCGAGATGTGCCGCAACTTATTTACCAGCGCCACTACAATGGGTCGATCGACCCGTGCCACCGTCGCGTCGTACTGTTCAAAACTGTTCAAAATACTGTCAAGCGATTCGCCATGCTGTAGTGTGCGGTCAAGCAATAAAAGGTATAAAAAAATTAATTATACAAACAGGGATTATATGCATTATTATATTATTTACATAATCATATAATACGATTTCAACTAAACTGAAATCTACGATTTAGTATATTATTATTATTATTATAATTATTATATTAGGTATTATGCAGTAAGGTTTTGATAAAACGAATATTAATATAGGTATACTCATCGACGTGTCGATTACTTCAAATGAAGGGCTACGGAGAGAAAAAAATAATAGTCAAAAAAGAAAAAAATCTGATTAATTAAATCAGAATATTTTCCGTTGTCTTAAACGAAATTATTTTGGATCTAATGTTAACTCGCTTAAACATATTTCTATTGGTTTTTTTTTTTTAGCTTGAGATGTGAAGTTTATCAAATACTTATTATTTATTTTTTATATTTTCCCCCCTCCAATTTCGAGACATCGATAGTAGGCACGGTACTGAGAGTATAGCAATAAGCATGTGGCATGGCACGAAATTCAACAATCCTCCAATCTCCGCCTATGTCGAACGTGCTACTGACACGGACCGAAACGCACAAACGACCATATCAATAAATATTATTAATGTTCGTCCGTATTGTTCATAATAATTTTGTATTATATATAATAGTAATTTAATACACGTGTGTGTTTATTTGTATTCGTATCATCGTTAAACGCGTGTAGACTGTGTAATAAATGGGACGTGAAGGTTCATATAGGTATATTATAACTTATTTTTTAGATTTCGTGCATTTTCAAATCATATAAAACGCGAATGTTTTTGTAAGAACTTGTTAGTGGGGACATATTTGGAAAGTGAATTGTTATCGCTTTTCGAATTACAAGTGAAACATAATTATAAAAAAATTACAATGTTACAGGGACAATGTATTTTAATAACATTGGAATCCAGTCAGAAAATGCAAATGTAAGCATTAAAATATAATTATAAAACCAATTAATATTTTTAACTTGACTTTTGTGCGCTTCGGCTGGTTTGACAACAATTGCATTTAATTTAACTACAGAACTACAACTTTTGCCACTATTACCACTATTATTACTATTACTATTGCTATTACACTACTACTACTACTACTACTACTGCAACTACAAATACTGAATTATAAATATCTACAAAAAATCTATCTACGGTGAAAATCAGCGGATAATAAGTGTCATGCATTACCGCATTATATATCACATGCTTGCAATCCACTTACCAGTATGTCTTGCTTCAATCGGCTGAGTTCAGCATCCGTTGTGATCTCAAAGTCCGACGACATGTTATCATTCGTCTCTGATACCAAGTGAGCACGGAGCTGCTTGTTCCTAAACATTTGCACACACAAAAAAACGTGCGAAATTAATTTAAAATAATAGAAATTATTCTATGTATATATATAAATTAAACGTAAATATCCGTTGGTAATTCATAACAAACGAAAAGGAATTAGGTAAGAAAATTATATTTTGAATGATTATACATTAGAATCAAACGTACCTGGAATCTAGTTGTATGATTTGCTGTTGAGCTTGTGCCAACTGTGAATTGGCCGATTTTAGTTCTTCTTCCAGGTTTGCCGACTCCACGCATTTGATGGAATATTTTTCAGACAACGAGAGAATTTCTTTTTTGATTTCTTCCATTTCAGCTCTGAAATAAAAAAGATGTAAACTGCCATTATAATATCTAAGTGTATGTGTGGGTGCCTAAGCAACGACGTACTCGTGTTCTTTGTGTAAAGCTCCGATATCGTGATTTGATTGGATCTTTTTCAAAAATTCTGTCTTGAACTTGGTCACTTCTTTTTGCACTTCAGCCTCGTGAGCTTTTCTCATTGCGTCCAACGCTTTAACGAAAAACACCATTATAAGTCACCATGTGACTGCTATATAATCGTTACCAATCATTAACTATTTTGTAATTAATGCTACTTACCGGCCAGTGTTGCATGTGTTTCTTCAGCGAGTGCCTGATCTTTTTCTAATTTTAAGGACTCCGTCTCTTGGCGGTGTTTTTCCTCCAGTTCAGCGATAATACGTCGATGTGAGTTTTCCATTGCCAACAGACCTTTCTCGCATAATGCCTAGAACACGTGATCAAAATCAAATTTTAAACATGATATTATAATATTATGAAATCGAAACAGTGAAATGTATATTATATTATAATCATATAAAGTTCAATATAGGTTTTTCATAACATACCCTCAAGTGTTCTATTTCTGTTTGGTATCGGAGTTTAGTTGATTCTTCTGTCATAATACTATTGGACGAGTCGTTTGACGCCAACGATATTTGATAAGATAACCTTAAATTATCCATTTGTTGATTATATTCAGAGTCTAATGCACTTAATCGTTTTTCCAATTTTTTTACTCGATCCTTAAGTACGACTTGTTCTTGATCGTTATTAATCATTAATTTTCGTTTCTCTTCTTCCAGGCGACTTTTCAATTGAGCGATGTCCATCTGGTGTCGTTTTTTTACTGATTCTAGTTCAATATCACGTTCTTGTTCGTAACTTTTGATCTTTTCTTGTAGATAAATACATCTTTGGCATTCTTGACATTGTGCTAGATACATTTGCAGCGAGGCTATCTGCATGCGTAAATCATGACATTTGTTGCAGACATCTTCAATCCATGAAGTGGTCTTGTTTTCATTACGCAAAGGCTGTGGGTCGGAAACTGGTCCATTTAACTGTCGTTTGTCTATTATTTCTTCCATACACGACCTGAGGGCCATTACTTCAGTTTCGACTCCACCTAAACTGTCATGTAACATACGCTCATCGTCTATTGGAGGCAAACATTGACACATTTTGGCCGCCAAATATTGACATTCAGATAGAGCTTCATCTTTATCTATGTCAGTCTTATTTTTTGGAGTTTTCTCTACAAGATTCAAGCCAGACTCCAACATGCAATGGAGTACTACAACTTCAAAGTACTCTTCCAAACAACTTTTGTCTTCGGCACGCTTTGCTTTAGTCGGTAAAGTCTGCACGACTTCGTTGATTTTGATTTCGACCAAATTTCTGACTTCATTTAACCATGATTCTAATTTTCCTCTATTCATTACACACTGAATTAACATAACACTACCTTTATCCAATAAATCTTGAGTTTTGAAATAATATTCAAGTGCCATATGCATCTCTGTATCAGTTACAATGTCCTCCAAACAGTCATAAGCAATATTTTTTACTTCGTCAGCGTCCCATTTATACTTTTGTATAGTACTCATTCGATTTTCCATAAATTCAATAACTCTTTTTTCAGTGTTATTTTTTATACTAACTATTTTATCCACTTCAGCTACTAAATTAATATTAGATTCTAATTTATTTTTGATTCGGTTTGTACATTCAATTGCTATATCATTTTTCATCAATTGTTTTAATTTGTTTAAAAATACTGATTCTGTAGCAACTTTTTCAGCTAATAATGTTGTTCTGGATTCATCATCTAATTGACCTTCAGTTTGAAGTTTTCTTCTCTTAGATGAAATTTCGCTCATTTTAGTACGCCAAGCACATTCGATTTTGTAAATTTCATTTTCTTTGATATCGATACCGTCTTCGACGATTATATTCATGGTATCTGAATTTGTCTTTTGTAATTCAGCAACGCGGTTTTCTAAAGATGTCATCCTGATAAGCACTTTCATCGGTTCACTACTTGTAGCGCTATCTAATGATTTTCGCCGAAGTCTTGACGCAACTGTACTAGCTCGACATCCAGTGTCCTTTGATTCGGTCTTTTCGATTGTATTTCCACTGGTGATATCAAGTTTACCGATTTTCTTTTCTAAATCAATCAGTTTCTCTTCTAATTCCTTGCATATAGTAAAAGATTCACGACCTTTGAGTGATAAAGAACGACGTTTTTCTCGACCCTCTGATTTTGTAAGTTTTTGTTTCAACAACCGAATCTATATGGGACAAAAATTATTAATATTTATTCTTAATTTCTTAATGTATTAAATATTTTACTTGTTTATCGGCTGCAGAAAGTTTGGTGGTCAGATCTTGAATTCTCGCTGCCATCATAGCAGCTTGACTTTCATACGTTTGCTGTCTAATCTGTAAATCTTGGCGAGCATTAATCAATTCCAGTTCTAAGCAATCAGTTTGAATATTTGACTCTCTAAGTTCTCGTTTCATTGCTCTAATTTCCTGGACAGCTTTTTCGAATCTACATCTTAAATCTTCATATTCTTCAACAACCCTAAAATTAATAACAATTAATTATGTTTAAATTACTTATTATTAATATGCACAATTATTTAAACATTTATAAAACTACGAACCTTTCTTTATCCATATTTTTGGTATCTAAGTCTAAATCTATATTGGTCAAATCACTAAGTGAATCTAAGCTTCTAGCTCGACTATCTCGAATAGATGCACTGATTGGTACTGACCGCCCTTCTAACTCACGAACTCTTCGGTAAAGAGATTCATTTTCTTCGATTCCCCTAGCTAAACGGTCAGACACTTCTGCAAGCGAAGCCCTAAGTCTAGAAACCAGTTCTCTGGTTTTTTCTAATTCTTCAAGGTGTTGTTCAGATTCACTTTGTACTGAACATAAAGCAGTTTCCCAGTTTTTCTTTTCGTCTCTGTAACTGTTAATACATTATTATAATAAAGATGTCCCAGGTACCTAAATTAATCGTTAAATATTTACATTTTTTTCAGCGAATCAAATTCCAGTAATTGATCAGATTTTTGTTTAATTATATCTTCAGCCATTTTTAACGATGTACTCATCGTTTCTACTTGCTTTTGTAATGCTAACACATCGTTTTTGCGTTGTCGCAGTCTTATCAATTCTTGCTCAGCATTACTTAACTGACATAATACACCAGTCAGTTGCTTTTTGACATCAACTAATTCATCAGCTTGTTTTCCTACTCGACCCACTAATGAGCTTCGGTCACTCTATATCATAAAGGTTATTTATTTATTAGCGATTAAAAGGACACAACTCGTATATTATTTAATAATATATTTTATATATCGATTTACTTTGGTGTCGTCAGATTCTGCACATGACGACAGTAAAAGTTCATCGGATTTTGAAGTTTCAGAAATACTTTTTGGAGATATAGGAGGTGAAGATTTTGAACGTTTAGCTGCAAGAGTTCCTCCAGTAAAGATCCTACTTCTAGGCCCGCCTCTCGCTCGTTCTTTAACTTTTGATATTGGCGTTCGGTTCAGAGGAGGTGATGGTGGTAAAGTATCACCCCAATCACTGCTTTCGTGTCTTCCACATTCAGATGCTGTTCTATATTCATCATCTGATGAAAAAATGACCGATCTTGAAGAAGACAATGTACCATCCAAACTAAAATATATATATTTCATCATATTATTATGGAAAGTATTCGTTTATATTATACTTACGAAGGTTTAACCATCAAATTTTCCTCTGTAAGTCCAGCAGCTCTCCGTATAGCGGATACCCAATTAGTTCGTATACCAGACGTTATCGCTGATAAAATAACTCTTTTATCATCCCAAGACTGTAAGAATAGCATGTAGAGTGTTCGATAGATCGTTAATTTCAAAAAATGTATATAATATGTATAGATTTTATTTATATTCAATACTTACAATTGTCTGAAACCCATAATTCCTGTTGACTTGTACTTCACTAACGGTAGTCACGCAACTTAGATCAACCACACCATCTAGGATTCCTTGATCTTCAGCAGTAGGGTCACGGTAAAATAATAATGCAGAACCTCTGAGTACGAACCAATGTTTGTTCCATTCCTTAATTAACATATTTTAATTGTTAATTAAATTAATGACTGTACAAAACTTCCATATTTCACTGCTTCACAACTTACATCTGATGTACTTCCTTGTTTCATAAGCCAGCCTTTCTTTATGTTCAATAGGTCTTCGGATGGTAAATCAACTCTCAGTTCTGAGTTAGGTGAGTATCGTAAAGATAAATCTAACCCACAACCGTCTGGATCACCACGTACCTTTATACATACGATTTTTGGTTATATTTTAATAAAAACAAGTTTTAATAATAAATATATACCTGTTTTTGACTGGTAACATCTGAATCTCTCTGTTCTATACTTCTAGACTTGGATAATATCCCATTGGTTATATTACGAGGATGTAACCGAGTGATCGAATCTGCGATTTCTTTTAACTTGCACTCACTTTCATACTCTTCGATCAGTAGTCTTCTGGTCACGCAATCTAAAAGTACAATTTAATTAAGAAATGTCTTCTCAATAACCATTTTCAATTACAATAATTACCAGTCGAATCGGTTTGATCCCATCCGGAAGATGACGTCTGAGACAAACTGGAGTTTGATCGATGTTGTTCGGTAGACCTGAGTCGTGTATTGTCTTCTGTGCAAACTTTTTCCCGAGTAGGCGGTGAATTTGAGTAAACTGTAATGTATAAGAATATTTATTAGGAAACATTAAATACATTATTTACATTTATAAATTGAAATTTTTTTAGATTTTCTTACTTTTTCGGTCGGTTTTATTCGTAGGTACCGTAGCTACGATTACTGGAGCTGTTGATGAACGTGGTCTTTGGTCTCGGTCAGATACGATTTGTGTTGAAGTTACCCATCCTGTCGTTTGCTGATGACTAGCCAAATTTGTACTCGTAGAAATGGTAGCGGCTAATAAAACAGAGTATTTATTAACATTATTAGATAATAAACGGCCATGAATGAAATACATTAGAATATTAGATGTATATTTGCTTAATTTGTTCACTATGATCATAAATGGCGCACATTATTATTCGAATTATTTGCGTGGGCAAAATTTCTAAACCTATTTATTTTATACTATTTCACAACAATAAAAGGACTATAGGTTTAAGTGTAATCACTAGAATACAAAAAATAATAATGTATATAAATACATGTATACATGTTATAATAGCGTATAGAACGGATAAGCTATTTATTAATTCACTTTATGCGGTCCAGCAAAGAAAATTTTTCACATCAACTTAAAAAAATTCGACAATAATTGTTGATTAATACAGTCGATAGATAACGCATATAATGCGGATTAAATATTACCATCATACCGTAGTTGGTCGGAAGACAATTCGTATGCTAAGAAGTTAGTACGTAGAATAACCTCTGTTTATAATAAATAAATTCGTATTCATATTAAATACCTATATAAAAACGCACACAAGCTCCGCGATCGACGTATATGACCTAAAGGTTCGAAAAAATATATTTACACATATACATACACGTTACGTCGTAACTGATTCGATGCGCGTATGTGTTTTTAAATACATATTATGTGTGAGCCGACCGGTCAAACACTTAAAGAGTTTATACACACCTAAGGCGCTAAGTTTTTGGAAAAGAAAAAATGGGTATGTAACACGATGAAGTTCAATACCGCACAGGAGTGTTATGAAATAAGATAAGATTTTACGACAAACAGGAAAAAAAACGAGTTTAAAAATACAATGGAAAGTTTGACAATATACCACACATCGCGCATTGATTTGTCCGATGGTAATAAAAAAAAAACCGTTTTATGCGTCGGATATAAAAAACAACACTCACACACGCACGATTTATGCTATAAGATAATCAACTGGGGCAGCATCGTTGTTAGGTAAATAAATTATAATACGTGTGTACATTGCGAGTTTTTGGCGTGTGCGAGTGCGTTTGACCTGCACCCTTAAGCTTTGGCTTGTTTAATAATAACCGGTCCCGTACGCGCGCATTTTATATAGTTTTCTGGTTTATAGACATGCATATAGATTTGGAGCTATTCGATTGCTGCTGTCAACTTTCTAAGCTAACGGACGTCGCTAAATACGGCTAAACGTGTAATATAATATAAGAACGGTGCTTGTGTCTACACGATAGTTTTCACATCGACCAACATCTACTTGTCCGCGGATGTCCGAATATTAAAATATTATTACATATCGTTGCACAGTTACGTCATATGGAAAAAACATATAACAACTCTCCGTGAGGGAAATGATAAAACGTGTACATTTTAGTTATTTTCAGCAGAACCTCTATACAGTTAACTCTACAAAACGAACTAATTTTATATTAATGTAATAATAATATTTTATGTATTTTGGAGTTCTCAAAATCATGGAAAAATAAAGTTACGGAAACAACAAACTGCTTTTGACATTATTCGTTTTTCGGCACATCGAAAACGTATCAAATAACATTTTTGATTATTCAAATAATTTTTAACATTTATACAGTTCTTCCTTCGACAAAAAAAAATTTTAAATAAATTAAAAAATGTTACAAGGTGCTTTTTATGTTACAGGCAATATGAAATACCAGGCAACTGTACAGATTGCTCGAGCAATTTGAATCTCGAACAGAAAGAAATAATTAAGAAGTACAAAGTGCCTTGAAAAATCATGAAAACTCGACTGATTAATCATAAATAAATATTAATTATAGTTCATATATTTATTTTTATTTGATTTTATAGACTATAGCTATTACTTTCATCAATTCGATACAGGAAAACAATGGATATAAGTTAAAAGAATATAAATAGTGAGTAAGAAATATTATACCAACTGATATTTTATATTTTGTTCTGTATTATAATAAAATTATAATATATTATTTGTAAAATATTGTACAGTTATTATAAGAATAACAATTATTTCTATTCGAGATTTAAATTGCCCGGGCTAGGCCAAATTATCTGAGAAATATGGACATTGCCCTGTATTCTATACACATAATACAAATATAAATATTATAATGTACTCGTACATACCCGAATAGCATTTTCAGTGCTGTCAGTGTTTAATATATTAAGATGTGTTGGTGCAGAGTACAGTGTAAATCCTGTTCAGTGAACCGTTTTTTTCTGATTTTGAATACCGATTTTTACTATATTATATTATTAACAATAATTTTTTACGTTATTATTGGACATTTTAAATATTATATTTTACATAAATTTCATTCAGTAAAATTGTATTTTTATTTAACGTATTTTTCCAAAGTATCATCAAGTTTCTCAAAGAGAAGAGGTTAAAGTTAGAAATTAAGGCTGCATATGTATACGTAATTTTATGTCATTCAATGTCAGAGAGAAAACTTGCTATTTTCGTTGCATCACGATCAGAAGCTGCGTATATTTAGTTTACGGAAATCAAGACTTGTCAAAAATATATACAAATATTATAATAAATTAATACATATTTTTTTATGGACGGCACGAAAAATCGGATACGACATCATCCCGCGCGTCATTTACTTCGGAACGTTGTAAGAACACATTGGGATGTAATACAATCCTCGTTATCTGACCGTCCAATCTGAGAGAAAAACACATAACGCATAAACAACAACAACAGCAACCTGTAATAAAAGACAAATAGTGCTGCCTCCAGCCTCGGGTTGTGCTTCTTTATCTGCGATATTATGGTGATATCTTCGTAATTTATTTTTTATTTTTTTTTCTCTGTATCTACTTAACGCGTGCACGGTTTATTACGGAAGGCACGAAAAAAAAATTAACCGTTGGTTTTCATCTTTCGTAATCACACTCGTCGTTATCGCGGCCACAGCGATGGAAGTACATGTACTACAGTAGTAGTACCTAGTAGTAGTAGTAATAGTAGTAGTAGTAGTAGTAGTAGTAGTAGTAGTAGTAGTAGTAGTAGTAGTAGTAGTAGTAGTAGTAGTAGTAGTAGTAGTAGTAGTAGTAGTAGTAGTAGTAGTAGTAGTAGTAGTAGTAGTAGTAGTAGTAGTAGTAGTAGTAGTAGTAGTAGTAGTAGTAGCCAATAGGCGAAACGTTTTTTTTTTTTATATTTATATTCTTTTTATTTTTAATCAGATCGCATTCCGATTTTCCGTTTGGCAATCGCATCATACACGTACGAGTACAATACATTATTATGAATACGAGAGGACTACTATAATAGTGGTCGCCACTCCCGAGAAACACCATCGTGGCGATCGAGCGAAAAGTACATGTAAATAGCATATAATATTCCCCGAACGAATGCACACATATATGCACAGTAGCCCGTTAATTTCATATTTAATGTTCACCGTATTCCACGCGTCGAATAAACAATTTTAACCTCGTACATGTGTGTTGAAAAATATATATTATGAACAAAACTAGATTATATTAGTATTATACATCCCTATGTATCTATGCACATGCCAATATTAAATATACTGTATATATATTTCAAATGCAGTCGTAGGTCGAAATAAACTTGGCTATATACACATACAAAGGTGTAATGCAGTATTAAAAAGAAGAAAAAAACGAAATTGATGTAAACACGAGTATATTATTAAAATATACTCAGTCAATATATAATAAATTTAAAAAACACGTAGGACGACCAATTCCATCCGGTGATTTTTAAATCATGGTTCCATCAGATAATACTCGATGACGGAAACGATACGCATATATCGGATTTCAAAACGATATAGACCTACGACTTGTTATTCTTGTACATTGATTTCCTTAAAACCAGTCATCGTATCGATTCCACAAAATAATATAGGTATATAATAAAATGTACAAGTTAAAAATTAATATTCTATAAAACGTTGGAATATTAATTTTTCCCGGACGTCTACAGCACACAAGTGGTGGAACAACGTCGTTATCTGTCCCTATACAATAATATACTAGAATTATATGGACGTGTTTTAATAATAAGAAATGGGTCTACAGCTGAGAATAAATGTATCTATATGCGAGCAATCTCAAATACCGACCGCGTGGCTCTTCGTAGTAATCGTGTGGAGTCTTAATTGATCGTACAATGGACAATAGAACACACCGAATTGTTTTCAAACCATGTTTTTGAACGGACTAAACCTTATTACAACAAAATTAGTATTACTGAGGAGAGTTTCTTAGCAATACATTCTTATGGTATTTTAACCAAAATGAAAAAAAAAAACTGTAAATAATTCTCTAACCGCATATAAACTAGATGGCATGCTATAGACGTGTATTAAGACGTGCGAGTAGAAACCGGACGTTTACGATAACAATACGGTGATGCGAGAAGACGTGTGTATATTGTGAAAAGAGACCTAAACGCTCGGGTAGAATCCTTAGACTATAATAATAATATGACGGCTCGACGTTATGTATTTTACGGATCGCGGATGTGCACGCGTTAATTTCTCGTGCCTTCAAAAAACTCAACAACAAATCAGAATAAGGAGATTTCGTTCGAGCGTTTCCTCAAATAAAAGACGGTAAAAAAAAATTAAAATTAAAATTAAAACAGATTTAAATAGAAAAACACCACCATATACAATGGCGATGAATCGTTTCGAATTTACCGTTAGAATAACCTATACAAAGTGACCCGCCCAGCCGATTAGAAGCTCATCGCGCATTGTACACGCATATAACGACCAGTGTTTGTTTGCAAACATTTCACTTTCTCTGGCGCAATCAGTCGCGTTATTGGGCTGCTGCAGCAAGAAGAACAACGCCCGATGGGAAGGGAATATTATCAGTGGCAGCAAAAGAGAAAAATAAACAATATTTGTAAAACAACTTTCTAAGCACATGTATACAGCATGTGTGAGCATAGAAACACGCGTGTGATATGCCGATAGCAGATGCTGCGACCGGCAATGAGAGCGCAGTAAATCTACGTGTCCGATAATATTATCATCGAACTACGTACGCATATATGTATGCGAGAATACGAGTATGAGTGTACGTTCATGCGTACGTACGTGCGCGCGTGTGTGTATGAAAGAGTGCGTAAACGGGTTAGACTTGGTTCTTATCTCTCGCGGGTTAGATATATACTTTCTCTCGGTAGACACAGTCCGTTTGCCCGGCATCTAACGCACGCAAAATGACATCGATCGGGAAAAACACTTATCCAAAAACCATCCAAGATGAACACGACTCTTCCGTCCGTTCAGAGGAAGTATAAGCGCTTTTGTCGTTATTCTTACGACAGTGATCCTCATCCACAGACGTAAACATAAGTTATCACGCAGTCATCTAAAAAGGTATAGCGAGGCGGGGTGGGAGTGAAAGGGCGTGAAGGTATATTATGGAGATTAATATTATACATTTGTAAGCACGTATATAAATATAGTAGGTATGATGTGGAATGTATACACGGTCTATGTCAGGATTTTTCTGTAGAAAAATATATATTTTTAAACTGCGAATGTGACGAATATCCTTTACCATCAGTTTTGATCACGGTAAGAAGTAGACTCTACTATACATCGTGAATTCTTCTTATACTAGACATTTGAAAAATTGTGCCTGGATCCAGTTTATTAATTCTTTTTTATTTATTTCTCGCAGTTCTATAACGCTTCTTATAGCGAATTTCAACAATATATGTCCACATCCAACTCAGAATATACACGATTAAAATCGCTTTCGATCAATAACAGGGAATTATTGTGATGAAAGTAGCTATATAGGATCGAATCGGTAGAAAATTAGCGAAGTAAACATAATAGTTGAAAACAATTACATAACAAAAATGTTACGTCCTATATAATTATATTCGACAAATATAATAAAGTGATTTCAAAACAACAACTGTTGATAAAGTCAAAACAAAATTATTATTACTCAAGGTATAATGATAGGTATATAAAAATAAAACACTTTACGAGTCTATTTCAATTATTTGTCTAGCAATCATTTTCATATTATCATTAAAATATAAGTTTCGACAAATCGTGGAAAGCGCACATTTATTACAACTACTATATTATGTACATCAAAACAGCAGTTAATTATAATTAACTCAACTGTTACCACAGGAACACGTGTTTTATTGTATATCACAGTAATAATGTACAGAAGTAAGCAAACGTTGTACATAATTATGGTTCAGTAATAATTCGAATTTTCGATAGTTATCAATATAATATCGCTTGACCATGCATATCATATATGCGACGTAAACACTTCTGAATAACAAAACGATTATACTATGGTATATTTGAAGAATTCCGACAAAAGACAATCGTTGGAAAGGGATTAAAATTTTCGTCAAGATAAGTAATAAACATTTATATATATATATACTTATATAGTGAAATATAGCTGGTTATATAGTTAATGAAACTTTTAGAGTGTGTGTTTTCACGGTCGATTAAAAGCATAACATGACGAAAAGTGCAGGTCGAAAAGATCTGTTGTATTTCCGTCTCCGTGTGAGCGATGTCTGTTTGTCCGGATAGGACGGTCTTGACCACGTTGCTCTATAGTAGCAGTACGTGTAAATTACTGTACTAATGCACTGGAACCGAATGGATACTTTGTCGTATACAATTACGCGTAGGCTCCACCGATTTCCACGTGCATGAGTTTTACTGTTGTCTCACGACTGCAACATATGGCATCCGATAAATGTAATAAATTACAATATTATAATATATTGTGTTTTTATGTATATATATTCCACTGGATCTATATGCCCGACTATAATCGCTAACATAATGTACATCCGACCATGGTCGTTAAGATAAGAAACGGCCGACAAGTGATAACAACTTGGTTGTCATAACTTAATTTTATCTAATTTTGAATAGGTACCTAATAATGAGAAATAGATTTACGATTTTTATAAAATTTATTTCTAAGGATATTTTTATTGAGCTACATTTAAAGTTCCACAATCACATAAAAAAATTACAAAAAAAAATGTATTTTTATACTCCTATACATTTTTTTGAAAATCAATATAAATGAAATAATTCTGAAACGAAATAAATGTCTGATTAACTTCCATCGTATTCATATTAATAATTTAAAATATAATATTAATAAATAACTTAAAAAAACAAACATAGAATATAAGTGAAAAACTCTGAAATTATAAAGTTTGATCTCTAACTTGTCAATTATCAAGTTTATATAGAAAGCATAACACAGGAAAATACAAAATTCCTCGGTATTCAAATAAAGGCGTTTTTTATACATATATTTCATATGTAAATTACCATGTTCGGGCATCCCTTATCTTAACGTTCATGGTCGGGTGTTCCTAATTTTTCCGACTATAGTCGGACACACATTAAATTACTGACCATGGTCAGGCATATAGACACAGTGATTATTTTAATTGTAAAAACGAATTCCATGCTAGAAGAGTGGAGCAGTTCATCTACGGTCTCCGTATAAATTGTCGTTGTATGTATATATTTGTATAAACGTTTAGATCTAGTAGTCATTGCGTAGAAACATATTGTAGGTATTATACGTATGTAGTTAATTCGCGGTGAAATAGGAAAAATTAAAATGCAAGGGTTGATACGTACCTACGCATAGAAAACAAAAATTAGAAAACCTCTCTTATTCGCATCCTCTTTTGTCCGCTCATAATATGGCTATAGATATGAATATAGTACAGCAAAAGATTTCGGAAAGAAGAATCTTGCCAATTTAGAACTACATAACAATATAATGGACATCAAGTCAAAATAATAGGCACGAAAACCGGTATCTTCATGATACAGTTATATACACAGTGATAAGACCAATAAAATTATTACTTCACAGGTCGGTCATTTGAAATTGACTTATGCTATAGGTTCCTTATGCTGTATGCTTATCCTACACCGTTGCTTTCATCTTGTATCGATATCTTGTTACTGGATAAATGTATCAACAAGTGTAATACACTCATATTATGATATAATTGCATGTTTTATATTTTATAAAAATAAGTAAACTAACAATAATCAACCATCAAGTAAAGTAGGAGAATAATAAACCCATAGACTTACAATATAAAATATTATTAGTCTATGAATAAATAAAAATTCACCGATGAGATTATTAGCTTATTTATAGTATCAAAGTTTGATAAAAATACATTTTTCGGCACGGTGAAATATGATTGATTTGGTTATGTTTATCGAAATCGACCGAAAAAGACGGCGTTCGTTTTAAATTAATGCGAAAGAATAAATTTGGGTAATATATTTGACGACATATTGGATACATGTTCACGATTTCAATATTATCAGTGGTTAATATTTAAAAATTAAGACTGTGTTATTATTATTTTATTATCACAACATTGCACAACCACAGCGGGATTTATAATCATTGTTTTATGGTACTATTTATATTTTTGTAATTTATCATTATTGGTACTACGATTCATGTTATAAAAAATTTAGTTATTAAATAAATGATTGCTAATTAGAAAATAAAATAATATAGAATTATACTCACGCAGTTTTTCTGGGTAACGCAAACAGCGGAAAATTAAAAATGAAGTCGTAATAATCGAATAATCATATTTCATATAGATAAAACCTAAATTTTACGACTATTGCGTTCTATGTAAGGAGAGGGTATTACGACTACAAATAAAATTGAACGGATTAAAAACGATACGCAAATTATCATTTTAAAAAATTTAAAATTACTATATATAGTGAAACATAATATTAATACCTACTATTCAATACACGACATATTTCTCCATGTTGATCAATTTTTTTGGTGTTAGCCGGGGGTTTCCATTTTAACGATTAATTATGTCATATGGACAAATTTATAAGCTAAAGTTTACTGTAGCTTTTTAAATTCGAAAAAACATTCCGGAATTCAAAAAATTAATCATCAAACAAATTTTTTAAAAATAAAATTAAAAAAAAATTTTTTTTTTTCGTAAAAACCTTCTCCTGGAAATTATGAAAAATTAAAAAAAATTTGAGCGAAATCGGCCCAGTCGTTCTCAATTGATGAATTGTTATACATTTTTGACTCCATTTATATATATATATAAACAGAAAGACGTTTACTGAAAATTTACAATCTATAGATATTTATATATATACGAGGTGTGGCAATTAAATAACGAGAATTTATTTCTAGCTCCTATAGTAGTAATACTGACATTTTGGAAATTTGTTGACGTAAAGTTTACGAGATTATATACACCTCTGCCAAGTTTGATAGTGATCTGTGTAATATTTTGTGCTCTGCAATTTTTCAAAATTAGTAGTGTAGTGTCGTGACGTACAAAATTGTGTGACGTGGAAAACGGGTAACGAATCGTCATCAAATTTTTAGCGAGATCTGGCAAATAACCGGTCGAAATTATTCGTAAATTGCAACGTGTGTTCTGTATTGACTTATTATCAAAACCACGTGTGTACGAATGGGCCAAACATTTTGCATCAAACCGAGAATCAACGCAAGACAATGCAAGGTCAGGTGCCCCTAAAATCGTGCACTCTAGCAAAATGTCGAACGTTTGAGTGTTGGTGCGGTGGAGAATTTCTTCCTTGACGACAAACGGTGACTTCGGTATTTTACATTGAGGTTCTCAAGCGATTGTGTCAAAGAGTGTCTCGTGTAAGGCCGGAATTAGCCAAAAATGTTGGGTCCTTCATCATGGCAATGCGCCTGCTCACACATCATTAAATGTTCAACAGTTTTTGACCAGTAGGAACATAACAATGCTCCCCCACCCTCCATACAGTACTGATCTGGCTCCACTAAACTTCTGGCTATTTCCAGAGTTGAAGGAGTCAATGAAAGGACATCGCTATAAGGATTTATAGGACATTATACGTGCCGTAACATCGGTGTTGGAGAACCTTACTTCTGGAAACTTCTAGGAGTACTTCCAGAAATAGGAAGAACGCTGGACCAAGTGCGTTAGACTCAGAGGAGAGCACTTTGAAGAAATATGTACATAAATCGTTGTAAATATTAATTAAATGTTTTAAAATTTAAAATTCTTGTTATTTAATTGCCACCTCGTATTGTACACAAAAAAGTAAATTTAATGAAGAATTGTATTACAGACTGAATAACTTGGAGACTCGCAGTCGAGTTACCTTTTACAATGCAATTAATATATTATATACTGTACAAGCATATCTTATAAGCTAAATAGATCTCTGCACCAATTGCATTTGAGGTGTCTTGAGGGTTAGTTAACTACATATGTTATACGCATTACCTTTAATAGTTAATGCATTGTACCGTTCTCTTATCGAATACGTATAACAAATACGATTCCGTTGAACGAAAATAAATCCTATACATGAACAAGTATTCATATATATTCTACTACATATATCTATAGACAGCTGTTTTCCGGTCATCATTAGTTGACTTAAATCATACAAATAGTATATGGACCGTGGAAAATATCGGTATACAAGCAAACCAATGGTAGCCGCAAGGAAGTTTTAACGGTAGAAAAAAATGTATATACTGTTGTTTGTGCATGGTAACTATTTTCGAAAAACATTTCTCTTTTCATTGTCCAATGATAACGTTGTTTTTTTTTTTTGCCGATCGTGTGAATTTTCGGCATTAAACACAATTTTGTATGGTTTTTGGTACGTCGTGACTATAAATCTTCAAATCATGTGTCGTATTTATAAAATAAATTTGAAATCGACACCAATCACATGATAGATGATGTGGTATCTATAATTGTTTATTCGATTGATACCATTGCAAAGTTTAAATTGAAAAATAATACTCGTAATTGATTTTGAAGAAAGTCAGAGGTTATATAAAAGGGTATAAGCGAAATAGATCAAAGATAAATATTATCACATGTTTTTTTGAAATTTGAAAAGCAGTTGGTAATGAAATGTAATTAATATTTATTGCAAAAATGTAAGCAGTATATGTAATTATATCAGTTATCTCGTATTAATAATACAAGTGGTTATGCAATAATTTACTTGGTATATTTAATTAATGGAAATGATAGAAAATCATATTTTTTTCAACAACAAATTGAAATAAATTAAAAAAGTTATATAAGTAGTAGGTAAAAAAAATTATGGAATTAGAAAAAAAGTTTTTTTTCAGTAAAATTACGTTTATTGCAATAAAAGTGAAAGCAATTAATGTAGATCTTGAAAAATTAATACACACGTATTTCGTTCACTACAGAATTAACATAATAATTCCATTGATGTTTTAAATAACCATATTACTTAATTACATATTAAAGCTGCAGTTTTTTTACCAATGATTTAGTCTTAAATTTTCTATGCATGCTTAATGCGTGAAAATCACTCGAAACAAATAAGATAATATTTTTTTAAATACTTTTAAAACGATTATAAAGCGTGTATATATATCATATATATAGAATAAACTTCAATTTTTTGAATATTTAGATAAATTCGCACACAACACTCGTTTTTGACAGTGATGTCATAAGCAATATGATCATAAAGGTACTTACATTATAATGAGATGAAATAGAAAATGAGAAAGAAAGGGAAGGGGTGAGAGAGAGAGAGAAAGAGGAAAAAAGAATCTTAACGCAATATTATAAATTGCACGTAATTTATAGAAGGCATACTGTATATACCGGAAGTTTGTCGAAAACGTGCTGTAAACAAAAACACATTTCGGTTGAATCTCTTTTTGTGACCGACAATATTATATTTATGTACTATAAATAATATATTGATTTATACTACACAAATATACATATATATTATATACAATATATACATACAATATATATATATATATCTGTCCTGCGTGCTTATAATGATATACGCTTGCGCTCAACTAGTTAATAACACATTTTTCTTTAGCACCAAATGAGGATTTATCACAGGAGTGCAGCTGCAAGTTTAACCCGGAAGGACTTACGTGGCATGTGTGCGCGCGCGCGTTTGTAAAAAGCATACTTCCACCACCACTGTTATCATTACTGCACACGTCATTTACAATAAACGGATGACGTTTTTAATTATATCCACCTATATCATTTTGGTCTTGTGAAAATAATTTTTAACAAATTAGATTAATTAAATGAAAGATAGAAAAAATTAAAGGATGCCATAAATAATGTATTCGAGTTTGTGATATGAAAATAAATAAAAATAAAATAGCTAGGATTCAATAATATGCTGTCAGAGTTCATTATATGGAAGTGTTGAACTGATTCATAGAAGCAAGAAATCAGTAGCTTAATGACTCACACATTATCAAAAACTAGAGGAGCTATAAATAGCATGTACCAATTGCTCCCAAAAGTACTAAAAGCATGCCAAAAAAAGTAAACCACATTTTCAGACACAGATTTACAAATTACAATCAAATATACTAAAAACTTTATAGAAAAAAAGAGGAAGAAGTAAACATCGTAGCTATACTGATATATATTTGTAAACGTTATTAGGGATATGAATATAAGAAAAATAAGCCAATTTCTTATAATTAAGAAGGAACATTCGTCACAGGACACCAGGATATTTTAGAGAAATGTTAAAATATCTTGAACAGTTTTTTAATGTAAAAATATTATAGATTCCTTAATGTGGTCAGAGGTATTTATTCAATATCAACGAATCAGCGTAAAATTAAACGCGGTTTTTAATCACTAGATATTTTTATTTGTCCATGTTCAAACAATAGACTCCGTTTTATGTATTTATGTACTATTTTAATGGTTATTATAACGCCATAGTAATATATTCGTAACACGATATACGACGTGAATTCCGACGGAAGAAATATTTAGGACGCGCATACACATGTATATATTGTGTGTGTATGTATATATATATATTCAGATATATATTATAATCATTATAGTCTATTGATATTGACGTTAAAGTTCGTTGGGCAGTATTAATGTTTATGTACGACTTTTTATATGATGTAATACTTTAACGTCGCAGGAAGTTGTTCACGCGCCGAGAGACGTAGTTTTCGACATCAGCCGCGATGGCATAGAACATACTTAGGTATACTAATATGCGTTCCATTCATCGTAGATATTCTTACATAAAAATAAAACCTTCAGCGTTTCGAAATATACTTTTATTTTTACGATACATATTACTGCACATATGGACCGTTAGCGGGCGACGCGCCAGGATCTAAATATGCGTATACACGCATTCCGGTGAAATATGTTTTCGACTTTTATCAAACGAATGTATATCTATATAGATATGTATAATATAGCCACATCGAATTCGCTTCGTAGAAATGAAATAAAAGAATAAAATACGCGACCACTCCAGCGCATATACCCACAGCGACTATTTTTTTATTGTCGTCGATTTATGTGATCGTTATTCACATACATATAAAACAGACGCATATACATAGAAATCACTCGACAGTACAAAACGATGTTTTTTTATATACTTCTATATAAGCGGACAAATCCCTTTCGTTTGGGAGGGATTTAATTGTATATTTATGGACGACAGCCGTCACCCTATACACGCGTGTTGGTATTCAGCTTCTTCGATTTAACAGTATAAAAGTATAAAGTATATGTATAATAATAATAAAACCCAGGAGATCTTCATTGGAAGGTTTCTTTATATTCCTCTCTCTCACTCTTACTCTTCTATTCCGCTGTGAGTGGTGTGTGCACCTGTTCGATGGTATTGAACACACAAGTTTTTATATTTATTAATTTAAAAAAAAAACCTCTATCATTCTTCTGCGTAGTTTTTTTTTTCATTTTGTCACATGTTAACTAAATACGTACACTTTGCGGAGATATAGGTATATCAGAATGTTCTAATAAGATGTTTATGTTTAACTCTCGCGTGCACATAGGTCACTACAAACATTTTGTAATATTTAATACGTAGTTAAAAAAATATCAGTAATATCATTTACACAAAATGTAGTCAATGCGTTTATTTTTATTGTGCATGCTTTGTTCTTATTGATTCAAAATAAAAAAATTGAATGGAATAAAAAAACCATTCAGTTGATGTATTTCTCAGTTTTTTTTTATCGTGTAGTGAAACGGATAAGTGGTTTAAATTATACATACATAACATCGATACAAGCATAAGACATATGTGACGAGCTAACAAATTTAAAATTATTTTCACCATTATACATTAAAAACTAAAAACAATTTTTTAACTTAAAAAATGTTATTCACTTAAAAATCCGTAAACGCGGATTGACTACAGAGTGATGATCAGCTGTAATATAATAAAAGGAACATCTTAAAAAAAGAGAAATAATATATAATTTACGATTATTAATTCGACACGGCGTCTTAACTCGGCCAAATCAAACTGATTATATATATCTGTGCCAATTTACACTACGTGCATACATAATTTACACGAATCTTACACACGGAGAAATCAGTTACATTCACCAATTTCAGAGGCATCGATAGTCTAACGCATTTTTTTTGGATCGAAATCTAGTCTGATATAATAATATGCGCGCGACCTAAACTAACAAAATTCGAGATATTTGCGATGAGTGCAGGTTATATACGACAAATAATTGTCATAAGACAACGGCGCGAATTTTTTTTTCTCTTCCATTTATAACCCTTTCTCCTGTACAGGACTCCACGTTCCGTGAGCGCAAACGAATACTAAAATCCTAGCCACAAGCATCACAGCATAAACTTCCAACGGCGGCGATCTATTTGCACAGTGACCGTTATTCAACGACATAAACCTACCTTCAAATACCACACACATATAATATTGTAACCCATACGAGGTTCTCCCGCGTCTTTATGCCATACAGGAGGCTTCCATTGTACACGCTCGCAGTATTAATTACACATAGACCAACAAATATGCAGTTATTATTAATATTATTATTGTTATTGTGTTACGCAGTGTGTATTTGTGTATGCATGTGCGCGTGTATGTATCACGGGCCGCATAATATTATACACGCACACGCGGAATCGTATGCGGCGATATTTTTTCCACACGTCTTTATCGCTATTTTCATTAAGGAAACTAGGCCATCGCGGGAATATGCAAGCATGTATATATGATATACTAATTAATATGGGGCCGTGCGCTAAAAGAAATATATGTATATTATATATATATATATATACTATTACCGTATATTATATAGAATAAAAAGATTTGTAATACCGGTGTGCGTGTGTATGCATCCGGAGCGGTTTCATCAAACGCCTCGCACACCGTTACAAACGTGTACGACTACACACACACACACACACACACACATATATACACACAAGGTTTTTTCTCTTCCATTTCTATCCGCGACATTCATTAACTATTATGTATAATAATATATTATTCTCGATGTGGTGTGCACGAGTTCCGCTTTTCACCATGTTATACGACGCGCGCGAATAAAAAAAAAAAATGTTTATTCCACCATGTTAAACTATCGAAAAAGACAATCGCCGCACGAAACAAACCTGTACAGATATAATTATTATCAACGATGGCCGGACAACGACGCAGTGGTGTTCATAGGGGCAAGTGAACAATTTTCTATTAATGGTGTCGAGTTTCACTGCACAAGCCTTCGACTACATTAAATTCTTTGTATTCAAATTAACCGCAATTATTATTTTTCCTCCAATTATTAATAATTTTAGAAAACTTATTTATATATATATATATATATATATATTCTATTAGAACATATAAGAGATTGAGATGTGGAGTTTTGCAGCATCGAATGGTAATAAGACACCAAAATCTTAAACAAAATCTGCAGTGCATGTTTACTCACCTCTGCATATGTAAATGTTTGAAGATAATCTCAGATTTTTTGTTTTTCACTAATTAATCATCAATGGACTACAAATAAACTTAAGATATCACATAATACTCGTATGAAAGAGACTATTCGTGAAAAATGCATTAATGACACCGAGTTTAACATGTACCTTTCTTACTCTTGATTTGATGTTTTTCTATAAAACTATAAATAATTATATCAGTTAATGATTTACATGATTGAAATAAAAAAAGTATTGACAGCTATAAAAAAATATAAACCTAACAAAATTCATTAAATGCATTTGATATAATTACATACCACAACTACATTGTAAATATATTGCACCTAAAAACATCGTATATCCGTGATTTTCAATCATAACTTATTGCAATGTGATTAAGTTAAAAAAAAAAAAAAATAGAACCGGATGGGACTCGCTCTGCTGTACACTTGGGGGTGAAGTGCGACTCTTCATAGGATAGGTCATTATAATGGATTTGTTAAATTTGAATTCAATGATAGGTATCATTGTATACGAAAAACGATTCTGAACGGAGATGATATGTTTGTCTAGAATATAATACAATGTTATTTATAAATATTGTAATAAGTATATTTTATTTTGAAACGAAAAATTTAGTAAAATCGAAAATTTAAATTGTCTATAAATAGCTTAATAAATTTAACGGTGTTTAGAGAACGCTAATTTAAACATTTGGTGAAAATTTCAAGTATTTACATCGATTAGTTTTTGAGTTATAGCAAAATAAAAAATTTGATTTTGTCGAAAACTGGTTTTGCGTAAAAACTCCTGTTTTTCCCTTATTTTTTAGCGTTTTTCCCGTCGCATTTAAAAAATATTGACATTTTTTTACTTTTGACCCCCCAAAGTAGCAACTAGATTCACTTTCCTTTCAGAAAAGTTGCCACATTATCAAATCGAAGCATTTTTACTGCCATAAAAGGTGTCGTCAGACACAAAAATAAAAAAAAATAAAAAATAAAAAAAAAAATAAAAAATGAAAAAAAACACACATCATTGTAAAACCAATAGATTCCATCACTCCGTTCAGAATCTAAAACCAATACATAAGAGAACAACTCGTATCCGTATTTCACACTAAAATACAGACACAAAAAATGAATTTAATCGTCAACGATTTCTTTTAGATTGCATTCTCACAGTAATAGAAACCACGAAACCACCCAAAAAAATCTCATAAAATAAATTAATAATGTAATTTTTATCATTTTTGTCATTTTATCATTTCTTAAATTAAAAGGTTGTACTCTTAATGAAGTTATTCATTCATTAATTGCTAATTCTATTAATTTTAACAATAAAAATCATGAATTTTTAATACATTTTAAATAAAATATAGGTACCAAATTTATAGTTTAATTTATAAAATGATCAGCAATAAGCTATATTAGTAATGAAAAAAATCTAGAGCAGGTTACATTTGAACTAAAACACCTTAATAACAATCATGACCTATATTTATAAATGTAATTTTTCTTATTTCTAATTCATAAACAGGTTAGACAAAAAAAAATATTACAATTTTTTTATAAAAATAATTAAGTCTTAAATTATATAATGAATATTGAAGTATCAAATATGAAAATAAATAAAAGTATAGTATGTTGCGACCGTTACTAATAAACATTATTTATTAACGATAATTAAATAACAAAATATTCTATGTATATAATATTTATCAAAAACGATATATAATACAACCTCAGTTGTAACCGAACCTTGTTTTGACATGGCAGAGAACACATTATATTTCGTTTAATTTTCGGTAACTATAAAATTGTAATTAAAATACGTCAAACTGTTTGTGTACCTAGTCATTGTAGCGTGAATAACATTTTGAGTTTCCAGATGATATTTGACCGGAAGTTGATACACCGGAATATACTTTATTAATCATTACACGTCGTATTATGTACGAGAATCATTGTTTATTTATAATTTTGGTTACACCTTATTTTTATTATTCTTTGTTAATAATTGAAATGCTATACTACGTATGAACAAATCAAAAAATATCACAGGAAGTCATCACGATATTGTATAGGAATTACGTTCCCTTAAATAATATATTATACACCTACAAAACTAACAATTTCGATTACAAGAACTTAACTATATTTAATTTACAATTTGAGTGTTAAAATTATTAGTATTTATTATGGTATATCGATTACAAATATTTTCCTGTTATACTAGTATTAATAATTTAAACGCGTCACAATTCATGTTTTAACATAAAAATATTAAAAAATGAGTGCAGAATTATAGCAGAAATAGATATTTTTCATATGGTTAATTCTAAAATAAAGATAAAAACTCGTAAATGCAAATATGTTACGAGTACATATTATAAAGAAATTAATTAATTGACATTTGTCTAGAAAATATAATTTATTATACCAAATAACTGGTTTAAAGCTCATATTTTTAGAAAAATATTTAAAACTGTACAGTTCTAGTACGTTCCATAATCGTTAAATTTAATTCAAGTATAAATGACATCTCGTTTGAAAGTACGAGCCTGGTAATAACATGAATAATTTGTTACGTGTAAGACATTCAGTTTAATTCTTTTAATGCCTTTTTTTTTTTTGTGGCGAAATATATACATCATCATATTTCTAAATCATGTATAAATATGTTTTAAACATTATTTTATATTTATCATAAGAAAATAAAGTTAACGAAGAAACATTGGCAATCATTTTGCTGGCAATATAACTAATCAAATATGATTTTAATATGTTCCGTCAACACAACGTGTAACACAACACGAATGTTATATACAGGGGATAAAAGAAAACTGGCTTTATTACAGATTTAACCAAGGATCTGACCTTTACCACCATCAACGTTAAAACATTTATTTTTATTATGCATATGCAAAATTTCGCAGTAATTGTGACCGAAACCTGACTATTTCGTGTAAAATGACAAAACTGGTTTTTAACAAACCTGAAATTTCATTCCAGAAGGGCGAGATTATTTGTAGCGCTATAGCTTAAGCTTCTAATTAAACTAAAAAACACCGCCATAGTCTCAGTGGCTATTTTTATCAACATCAATTAATTATTGTACACATCAGATAACCCAGAAAATTTGGGTCAATACATATGTTTTAAATGTATCTCGTGTGTCTTATTTTTTTCATCGTTATTATTATTAATATAACAATTATTAATCAGATCGTGAAATCCAAGAGAGAGGACGATGACCGCGGTGGAGGTTTCACGTGTAGGAAAAACGCCACGCTTTGAATACTGAACATTGTCGACTCTTCTTTCAACACGCTCGGCATGTGCGTCGCGTCCCATAGAATTAAAAATAATACGATACGCAAACGATCAGACTATGAAAAAAAAAGAAGAAAAATGTACTCCACGCCGAAATGTAGGCACGTGGACAACGGTGTCTTCTATTGTTGTCGTTGTACAAAACAGAATAATAATAAGAATTCTGCTACTACAACATGATTAAGAGATTAATGAACAAAACCAGGACACAAGAAACTGGCTAGGGTCTTACTTAAAATTCTGTGTACAAAACTCCTCTTATACGCGCACGGCTGAGATTAAATTCAAAATTTCCGAGGAGTGTGTTAACATATAAAAACTAACACAAAGATAATTTATGAAAATATTCACAGAATCAATATTAAAATGAACTAAATATATTAACATAAGCAAATACCTATTATAATTTTTCAAAAATACATTAGGTTTTGTGTAAATAATAACATAATAAGAAATCCAAACGATTGACTGAAATTATTTAGACTAAAGAGTAAATATTCATTTTATTTTGTATAATGCACACGTATTCACAAAGAATAATAATTTTCACACAGATATTATCTACATCATTTATTTATGAATTGTAACCTTGTGGTCATAAGAATCTCTACAATCTTGTACCATCTCGTTTTTGCGGTTTTTAGTTGGTGAGAAATTGGATTTGATTATCCAAAAAGTTAAATTATAAAAAAAAAATATATGCTATGTTCTAAAATAAATTTCTTTAATACATAAAGTGTATGCAAATAAAATTGATATATAATATCTATACAAGGAAAAAAAATTAGTCATTTAATAATAAAAGGAAAAATAAATCTGTTAAATACACTCATCTATATATATATAATAAATGCATGCAAGTATGTTTACATAAAAATAAAGTTAATTTGAATACTAAAACAAGACTGTATTATTACTGTAAAGATTTAAGCGGCTTAATAATGTGTTAATATATTACATATAGGTATTTGTAGAGCGTGATGGTAATGACAGAAAATTATTGGGTCGCGGGGATGTTTAACGTCTTTGTGAAATTTAAAACCAGTAAATCTAAAATAGTTTCTCACTTATGATTTAATTTATACAATTTATCATTGGATTCTTGTAGAAAATATAAAAATGTTCATAATTGTAATAGATATAATTGAAAAAAGCTTTAAATATCTGTTACCTGTCCATTTGTACCTTATGTATTATAACTTTTACGTTCTATATAAAAGTTTTTAAAGAAATATTAATATTATTTAAACGTTCAAAAATATCGCTTGACTGTTGCTTGAAATAATAATTTTATATATGTGTAAATATAGCAACCAATTTAACCAGCGTCTATCGTGAACCCGTTACACAATTGCCTACTATTGCCTACACACACATTAAATCCAAGGATAACATGAAGAGACTACTGGATAATTTCAGCGGTAGCTAGCCAAACATCCGAGAACCATCCGCCGGAAGTAAAATTTTGATTTTTTTGCATAATGAACAAGCACAATACAAACAACACTACGTATACAATGCATTGTGTAATTCAACTTACGTCTAACGACTGGTCCATTCAGAGCGCCGGATGTAGTGTTTGGACCAGGGAACGTCGAGTTCCGCTTATGCTTTGGTATACCATTTGTTGTTGGAGTTATCTGAAACAAAATTTATAAATATATGAATACATCAGAAAAATATATCCATGTGCGTCTACAGTTTTACATTTAACAAAATAATGTTAAGAATAAAACTTTTAGCTCAAACTGTAATTTAATTGCAGAATTAAAGTTATATATTGGCCATATTATATTTTGATATTAATCAAATTGATTAAATAAATTAACTCAAATCGTCAAAAACAACTATAACATATTCTTATAAATAATTTCAACTCTTATTGTTATTTTTTCATTATTTATTTCTATTGTTTCTTTTATCTTAATCTTAATCATCAGATTGTTTTTAATTATGTACCTTTACTTGTAATTGTTAAGCTGTAATAATTCATATTGGTAGCTTTAATAATAATAAAAAAAAAATCAAACAATCCTATAACTAAATAACTGTATAAAATGACTTAAGTAACATACATATTTCTTATATTTGATATTGTAATAAGGCAAAATTTAAATAAAATATCTATAACTGTAGTTAAGAAATCGGCAAACAGCTCAATTGAGATGAAATGGCAAACATTCAAACGTCGTTTTTAGTTGTGTCATAATCGTATGCTCATTCCTTAAGACACAATTGTATTGAGTGATCAATGTTCTTTATAGATTATGTGAAAAAGAAGAACATTACACTGTATAGTTTTATTTCATATCGAGAGCATGATCTAAAATACTTTAAGCTTTTGATCGTTCAAATGAAAAATAAATAAATGTTGAGAGATATGATGTATACACACACATGTGTGCACCCACATTAATAATGGTAAACTATATAAGTGCAAACCAACGCAGTAAAACCCTTACGCCCACCATACTAATCGGTCGAAGTCAAGATAATCGTATATGAACGTATCCTTCCGGTATCGCAAAATCGGTAATATGCGTAATACATTCAGAAATAAAAAAGGAATGTGCAATTAAAACATGTAATCACCGTGGCTGGATTTCTTTATATATTGTCACTATATTATTTCTCAAAAAATTATGTAATTCAACACTGGCGATTCCACCTACCCTGCGTCGTCTGTGGCAGTAATAAATCACACACTGTTATACGTCAGCCAGGCATTTGGTTAAACAATTAACATATGATTGGGCCACTCTGCAGCAGTATCTACTTGCGGACGACCTTGTGTGAATATATATTTATATATATGCGCAGCAATCAGGTACATATAAACACCACAACGGCAAAGAGCATTAGTAATTTTTTCCTTTTCTCTGACAGGATGGCCGCTGTGCGCAAGCGGTCAAAAACACACTTATAGTTAAGACGCCCAAGGCAAATTCCAACATCGTAATTGGCCAACCGTGATCGAGTTTGCTAAACATCAACTGTAGTTGTTTCCACCCGATTCCAAAACGACGCATGTAATGTTTATTATATATGTATACACTTTTCGGTATTGTTTTAGGAAAAAACAATTGTAGTTTGTCGTTCCGATGACCGCGTCTCTACGAGAAAAACGATTGTTTTCGGTCGTTTTTCGGTAAAACGACTACTGCGGGTGTCAATTGGTAGTCGATATTTAAATGATGCTTAAATCCGAGACGATAAGAATTAATCGTTGGTCATGGATCATTAAAACGTTTGTATATGGTCTTAATTAATATATAAAAGACAATATCTAGAGAGGCAAAAAAAACGATCTGGTTTATAACCCACGTGCCAGTGTTCCAAGACAATGAACATCAATAAACTGTGTTATTAACCAACTAATCATCGAATGCTAATATTCGTAAGTGGTTTCAAATATACAATTATAACAGATGTTAACCGAACTCGGATATTCTTGCTGAGTATCACTTGACCTTTAAAATACACCAAATATAATATATTTTAAAATAATTATGACTGAGCCTTAAAGTAATACAATTACGCTTTACGGGTAGCATTATTATGTCCCCACGAAAAGCTTAGGCAGGTCTAAAGTTGATTTTTGAATAATAGTCATAATCGATAAAACATGAATTGGATCACTATAATAGACCGCGTAATGAATCTAGCTGATGGATAATAACTTGTTAGAAACTTCTAAAATATATTTGAATACCCCCGACACTATGTATAGATATTATACAGACATGAGATTTTGAAATTACAATACCACAGATCGTTTCCATGACATGTACAATAGATGCTATACATGCATGTACATTATATACGTATTATGTACATGTATTATTAGTAACGATGAACTAGATCACACAGCTTGTCTGAAATGGACCGAAACAAATCAGCAAAGAGGGAGGCCGACGAATCATACAATTTTGCTGGCACACGATGTAACCGACATATGAACACACCAGTGAGACTAGCAGTAGACACATCACGATCAATGGAAGGATAGGATCGCAATAACAGTAATAATATAGATCGGGGTATCGGTTCTTGTTAGATTGGAAGTCTTAAAACCGGTTTATCTGGATACGAGTTCTCGTGTTTTTTTTTACGTACATACGAACAAAACAGAATTCATAATTATATATTTTACAGGCCCTCCAAAAATACAGAAAAAAAACCATCACGATCGGCGCTCTCACATAACATACGCTGACTACATTTTTGGTCAATAAGTTACGTTAAAAAAATGACAGAATGACAGCATAGGTCAATGAAAGTTATTTTTATTTTTGATGCAACCCCGAGAGCACGAATTTTATCATTTACAATAAAAAATAAAACACTTATTGGCAGTCGACTTTAAAATTCTTCGTTTTTAACAATAAAACGTAATTTTCTTAATAAACACAAGCCATATAAATAAATACTTTAATGATAGATTCTGATTAACTTGATAGTGAGATTAATAAATTATAATATTATGGTAGTTTAATCTACAAAATAAATTTATAATTATACATACGTTGTATATGTCGTAGGCCATATGGAAAATTAGTCTTTTTTGCAATAGCTCTCTATAGCTCATATTTGCCATAGGCTCTTTGCAATGGGGCAGCCCGTTTACGAACTATTTATTCTAAGACTGACGTATTCAGACTAACAGCAGTAAGGCCTTTTAAGAACTAGAATAATTTTATGATAATAACAACTTGACAATTGTATTACTAGTTTTATTTTATATTACTAACCATATGCATATGTAACATGTAAACTTAACTATTATATTAGGTATATTAATTATTATATTTATATAATATAATTAGGTATATTAACTATTATATTATTTATATTATAATAAACATTCAATTCATTTTTTTCCTCTGTAAATTAATATTTATTTTAAATTTATAAACATTGTCTAATATTGATACGTACTAACTTTTGATTACGAATTACTTAAATTATTAATTAATATATCTTAATTATCTATGTTCTATCGATAAGGTTATACATTTTAAATTTAATTTAATAATATGCTTGTTAATATAATTTATTGTTATAATAATATGTGGATTATTTTAACATATTATTATAATAATTCAGTTTAAATGTTATTACAAAAGGTTAGTAATATAAAATAAAACTAGTAATACAATAGTCAAGTGATTATCATCATAAAATGATTGTAGTTCTAAAAAGGCCTAACTGCTGTTAGTCTGCAATGAGCCTGAAAAACAGCAGGCTGTTTGGAAAAATAATTAGTAGTTCGTTAACGGACTGCCTCATTGCAAAGAGCCTAGTATTTTTTGCAAAAAGACTAATTTTCCATATAGCCTACGATATATATATCGATTACAATAAGTGATCATTTTGGAATTGTCTAGCTTTTTACGTCTTCAACTTACTCTTACTGTATTTCATATAAAATATTTATCTACGTTTTTGTTATATAACAAAATAAAAATAAATGATAAAAACATTTATTTTAAACGTTTAAATATAAAGTATAATATAAAGAATTTTTATTTTCTGTTAATAATAATAATTGATAGTACATATAATAATGCATCTTTCCAGATACTTATTTAAATTTAAATTCACTATTTCATATTTTAAACGCTTAATATTTTCGAGACTAAAGAAAAATATCATTTTTAAATTTAGTATTACACACATATAATTCATAATTTAGATATAAATCTGAATATATTGCTACTATTATTTATGTATTCTTAGCAATAATATTCTCGATTCATAATAATTTTAAACAATTATATTAAAATTAAATTATTTATAAAACTGATTACACAAAATTGGATAAAAATATATAACGGTTGAGATTCATAAAACGGCTCATCAAAAATATTAGTTTTAAATATATATATCAAATAACAAAAAATGAAATTATATAAACTCACCTGTGTAGTATGACGCATATATGAGGTAAGTACATCTTTCCAACCTTTAGCTTCTTCTCTACATGCTCCTCTGACAAAATGAATATTCCGATCATTGGATGTGATGGCTAAACTATGAGGATTTCCAGTTGCATCGTCAGCTTCTTCGACAGCGATGGCTGTAAACATATCCAGCCTGGCTTGTGGTACAGTGTCCGGCTATAGCAAAATAATACTAACATAAGTAAGACATTTTGGTAATGTATTACTGATATGTACACACACATTATAGTTAGAAACTAAGGCACTCTGTCCGGAAGCCATTCAATTCTAATAAACACCTACGTGCGACAAACATTCGAGGACATAAAATACAAATTGTGGACTGAGTCTAAGGAACAAGGTTACATAGCTGTTTTGTCATAGACGATGATGAAAAATCAATTTATCTTATCACAATAGGTTCGTACGTCTTTGAAAAAAAATTAAAAATCACATATCAAAAGGAAACTATAAATAGAATTACTTCAAACAAAAAATATTTTGATGTAGGACAGTAGAAGTAGTATAATTTACATACGGGTTGATTAACATTTTTTTATAATTGTGATTACGTAATATTTACATATTCAAAATAATAAATATTAGAATTTTTTTCATTACTACAGAAAAAATTCAATTTATGTACTATCATCGTCCTGATTCATCATTATACTTCCGTGAATAAGATATATTTATTGTTTACATGAGCGTAGTTTGGTATTATTATCAATGGGAACTATATAAGACTAAAAAAAATGTATTCCAAACACTATTTAAGTCTAACTTGAATTAATGGAAAAGAGAAATATTTTTAGAAAAAAACAATTTATATTAGACTCGTTCTTAATCTGCATTTTATTTTACAATACAAAAAATATAATTATTATAAGTATCATTATAAAACAATACAAATTAAATTATTAAATCAAACTTAGATATCTATATTTTTCAACATTACTATTAAAAATGTTATAGGACTATAAAAACATTTAAAACTATAATTTTAGATAAAATGTTTTAAATGGAAGTAATCCACCTATTGGGTCTATAAAAGTTTGTCTATGGACCATGAACCTCCATGACCCTATAGATAAAACGCCCATGACTGTTTTATTTTATTATTTTAAATTCAAATAAGTGTAATATCCTCAAGTTTATATGTAATCAAAATTGATTTAAAATTTAAAAAAAAGTCTTAAAAAAGTTAATTGCTATTAAAAAAATTTAGTACAATTTTTTTTGTATATAAAACAAAAAAATAATTTAATTTTAATAAATAAATTTTGGAATAAGCGGAAGTTCTGTTTAATGCTGAAATCATAATTAAATCATAAAAAAAAAATACTATCAATCATAATATTATGTGAAGTTATAAATATATATATACATGCATTGGTTATTTATAAATTTCAAGTGAAATAAAAAAGATTTAAACCATCAATAAATACATTTAGATAAATTTGCACATATTTATTAATACAATATTATTATTTTTTCTCCGAAGATACATTATAGGTTCTAGGCTCTAGAGAGTACATAAAATTTGATCAAATATTTATATCATGTCCGCATCTAAAAAGGCTATTCATTATATATTAATAACGAATTTAAATTTACCTAAGGTACTAAATATGTTTTACGATAACCCATACTTTATATGTTATGAGTATATGTTATATGAGTATATTTTAGTATTAACTGAATTAATGCATATATTTGAGTATAATAAATGTTTGTAGATGATATACACAGGCCCTCTTCTCCCCATAGAATTACTGAGAATAAATATTAAGTGGACTACGGCTTATTTATAAACATTATGAAAAAATATTAATATGAGAAACAAAAAAGGAATATTGATTGTGATATTGAATCGTAACTTATATAATATTAATCGCGAAAATCCTTCACGTAGCCCCTTACCGTATTCTAACATTTTAGATTTAGAGGGTTAAAGGATACTATGAATTAATAAGTACAGCAAATAGAAAACGATTAAATGTTATATACGTATAAATATATTTACACAAGATATTTTAATTTCTACCCTCCTCTCCTTACACGAAGAAATCAATTGAAAAAAATCATAAAAATAAATAAGAATAATTGTAATAATATTATTATTAATAAAAAAAAAACGACAAATACTGATCGTGCGATATTCGTGTACAAAATAATAATAATACAATTGGCGGCGGCAGCAACAGTTGATCTTCGTGATAACATTATATTATATTACCTGTATATCTAAGCAGCGGAATCGACGCAGGCGTCGAGAGCAACAATAGGACCACCACAGCCGTCGCTGCCGCCATCAATGTAATAATCAAACTTGAATATTTTCTCGCGCGCGGCAATGTATTTTTTATAATTTCTTTTACAACAATAAAACATGGCGATTATAGGTAGGTATTACCGATATCCTACATAATTTATATTAAGAATGTAATAACAACAGTACTCAGGAGAGAGGTATAAAATTATGTTATTTTCATAAAACTGTATGTATTATACTTCAAGAATGTTCATATTTTCAAAATTCAAAGACAACAAAAAATCTAAATAATTTCTATAAACGTAGAAAACATTTTTAATCGTAGTTATTAATATTATTATTATTTTTTTATTTTTTATTTTTTATTAGTTTTAAGACCGCGGTAGCGATGGCCATTGGTCTGACATAGCGTTTTTACTTAGTTAAGTTATTTGTACATTTTGGTGCTTGAATTACGAATTTTAAATTTTATTAAAATTAATAATTAAATTAATATTATTATTATAACGAAAAACTACAAATACTCTATTATTTTAATACAATAATATAGCTATCACGTCTATTGTCACCTATATATATATATATATATGAATATAACCATAAAAGTTCCAATACAAAGTTAGTAGAATTTTTATAAAGTTATTCACAATTTATTTCATTACCGATTAGTGTTAATAAATAATAATAATACATACGCTCAATAACACTATAATATGGTTATAATTATCTGTCGTTATCGGTGTACAATTTACAGAGAAGTGGGGAGGGGCTCTCGGACCCATGTATAAATGGAACCTGCTGCGGCGTACGTCTGTGACTTTATGTCCCTTTACGAGATTTATTTGGATGTATGTAGCGGTTTATTATTTAATTTTTGCCGTAAGAATATTATACGAAATCGACAAATACACATGAGTTTTTGAGGTTAACACAACTACGTGCGCCGAATCGGTTGAACGTTGAATTTTTTTCAATATAAAAATATATACATATATATGAGTGTGTGCGTGTGAGTATGGATGATAATATATTTTCATATAAGTGTTTTGATACATTTTTATGTATAGATGAGGCGAAAAGAGAATGAAAAAACTAGCACCATTTTCTACGGTAGCCAACGAGGTGAACGGACCTGTTGGGTTTCAATCATCGTCATCGAAGTCATGTCTAGGGCTGCGCGATTATTTTCTTTCCATATAATCGATATGTAGACAATTATTTCGATTGTAAACGATCATAATCGGTTGTTATCAATACATAAATTATAATCGATTATTAAAAGTTAAGTAAATTATAATCGGTTACTATCAGTTATTAAATTATAATCGGTTATAATATGTTGCAACCTATTATCGCTAAAATTTTATTTAGTTTGCACTGGCTGTTCATGGAGAAGGTTGTACTGATGGCAAACTGAAGTCTGAGTGAATTTCGATCGACAAAGAATATCGGACAAGAAATCGTAGCGTGTAAATAGTATTCAATCCTTCGATTAATTGGAATCATAAAAACGACGATAAATTGTCAATCACATCGTTACGATTTGTCGTTGCGTGTAAACCTGGCTTAATGATAAATTCTACATTTTATATTTATCTTTCATTCATCATTTATTTTTCATAAATATATAATGTATAAATATAAAATAATCTGTTATCATTTAAATTATTAAACCATCTCAATAATTTATTCGATTAATAATCGAATAATTGTCTTTCGATTATTAATTGAATAATCAAATTTCGATTATATCAATTATTATTATAAGACTTGGAAAATAACCAATCGATTAATTGATTTCAATTATCGATTATTTAAAATAACCATGCAGCCCTAGTCATGTCGTCGTCACAGTAAACATATACGTAGGCAGGGGCGGATTTAACAATTTTCCGCCCCTATGCCAAATTAAATTTGCCGCCCCTATCTAAAAAAAAACTTACTACCTCTTTAATAAAATATCCTCAAATAAATTAATTTTTTTAATACCTACCTAACATGCAATTTTTGCTTATTATAGTATTACGAGACATTTCTTAAACAATAAGATAAACTATAACACAATATTATCGTCGTTGTCGTAGACGAGTTCCTGGGAAAATATAAATATTATTTTGCTAAAAATAAACAAATACAAAATCCACAATTTCAAGATTTTAAAGTGATAAATACAATTTTAAAAATGATGTACCTAATTTTACAAAATCAAAATAAATTTTCAACATAATTTTGCCGCCCTCCAAAACTTGCCGCCCTATGCGGCCGCATAGTTCGCAGTGCCTTAAATCCGCCCCTGTAGGTAGGCAGATGTAGATTTGATATTAGCCTTGATCAATATATATAATAAGGATAATAATAAAATAATGATTATAACGACGACGAGTTGAAGATGTGATAGTAACTATTATATACAGTCAGTCAGCACGAGCATGGGGCGTGTTTTTAAGAGACGCAAACATAATGTGAGCACGTTTTTTTGAAAGAATAGAATATAAAAAAAATAAAATAATTAAATAAAGCGTAACTAATTATACGATGAAAAAATGATTCTTTTTTTTTTTAATTTTTAATTATGACGCATAATGTTCGTCAAACAATTAATCTGATCATTTAACATGTGTACTAACAATTTTTTTTTAATATAAAATAAAATCATCGATTTCAGAGTATATTGGACAACATTAAGATATAGGTTATCTACAGATAAAACATATTAAATTATTAATACTTAATATATAATATATATATATATATATATATATATAGTATTATATTTGGATGAGAAGTTTTCGAGTTATGGAGGAATGCTACCACGAATCATACGAATCATTGCGTGGTCTGGACTCAGAGTTTCCGATATGTATGATGAAGATTGGAGTCTCTCATTTCATTTTCAGAAATTTAATATTCGATGAAAATCAGTTTAACGGTGACCTGAGTACTGCAACGGGAACAGTTAGAAGGTTCTCTCTTCAAGTGGTGTTGATGGATGATGTATGACCTATCCTAAAAGGTGATGAAGATCTCCTGTTTTCTTGTGATGTTTTCAGGAAAGAGCCAGAACAGTGTATTTTTTTTAAACTCATGTAACATTGGTTTTCCCACAGTTTATTCATATTGTAGTTATATACAAAACATTTTAAAATACAGATACAAATAATTATATTGTTTTTATATGAAATTCCAGTGTCAATCTAGAAGTTGTCAATGATGGTAAAAGTAGAACATATAATAAATACCTCTATTTTTTGCCCAAGGAAAGTATAAAAAATAAACTGTCAATGACGGAAAAATTATTTTGCAAAATGAATAATTACATTGACATTCTTATTAATATTTTTATTTTCATTACCTAGTTATATAAGATAAATAAAAAATAAAAAACGTAATGACACATAACATATCGGATGGTAAATTTTAATGGACGTTTTAATACTATATAATAACTATATAAATCAAATATCTTAGAACAATTATATAATACGAGTATATACAATATACTTACACTTTTAATTCTAAGCCATAATAAATATATAACAATACATACAACCTATAAATATTAACGATATAGTATGAAATACAATTGTTTCATAGAAACATGAATTTAAATAATTATTGTAATAATATACTGGCGGTGGATAATAAATTCATACTATAAAAGTTTACAATTATAACGAAAATTTTTAAAAAATTAAAAACATCAAGTCGTAATTGAGTTTTAAAAATATATACGTTTTATATATAGCATACAGTAGAATCCGCTTATTACGATGCCGTATATAACGATATTCCGGATAAAACGATTCATAGCCATGTATTCGGTTGGTTTTATATTCCCACGTAGGTAATGTTTTCGTCATCCGGATACAACGAATTTCGGATATTACGATCTGATTCTTTAGGTCCCTGGAAGATCGTTTTAAGCGGATTCTACTGTATTTGACGAATTAATTGGAAAAATAAATGTATTTTTTTTTTCACTTGCAAATAATTGAAATAAATTGTAATAGAATATAAATAATAATTTATCATTAAATTAATGAAAATAATTGCATTTGAAATTAGTTATAATCACGAATACTTTTGAAATACAGTTTTAAATTCAGTATTTCAATGTAAAAGAAATCTTCGTTTTAATACATACAGTTCTAATCTCAAAATCTAAAGTAACAAATAGTTGAAACCTGAAAGATTAAAATTAATCTCATAATATCATTCAATTTAGTTGGATTATATTTAAATACCTAGTGTGCTATTTTTGTAAAAACTTAAATGGTATCACAAATAATAACTAATCAAATATTTGTACTCTCTTTATAAGTACTATTTTTAGATAATTGGAAAATGAAATATAAAATTTAAAATTCAAATTGTTACTATATACACTATCACCTGTTGTATTTATATAATTGTATCATTATATTTGTATTAATAACTAGAATTTATGGTTAGGTATGTTTGAACAACGCAATGAAAATTAATTGGTAGGTCAACATTTTGAGGTTGTTATCTGATAATGTGGATTAAGCAAGAGTCACCACTATTTACATATTATATAGATTGTGTAAAATTCGCGCACGTCTTGGAACTTCAGAAAAAGTTGCCAATTTTAATTTCTACAATTATACTATAATATCTAGTAGGTAGGTCTACCTATGCAATATATAATGGTAGGTATATTGAAATTCAATATACATTTTTTCTGACTATTGACATTTTTATATTGTTTGTTAGTTTATATAAAAAAAAAGTATATAAATATATATAAAATACGGCAATAAATGTAATAAATATAAAAATTAATAATAATAATATTGAAGTTAATTTAAAAATTAACTTCTTACATCTTATACGTACATCTATTGTTTTAATACATAAATTATGCTATTATAATCCTACAATAATTATTAGATGATCATCAAAATATTTCATAATAAATAAATTGAATAACTAATGGACTACCGGATGATATCGTTACTCAAGATGAGCTCTTCTTTACAATCTTAGACAATTTTCCACAATGGTAAATTATACACTGTCTAGTCTATTCAATTTCAACAACTTAATGTATATGCCCAAACAATAAATCGCAAAGAAAATATTTATTAGACCATAAACGAAGTATTAAAAGTACGATTTCGATGAATAATATACATTTTTAATCGAGGTTGAACATTTTAACATTGTTAAATGTTCACCGAATTCAATGAAAATACTTGTGTATCTATCTAGCTGCACCCTTGTATGAATTAAATAATTATAATTTACATTGATTCAAATAATTATAAATTAATATTTTATACTTATTTCATTGAGTAAAAAAACATTTCTGAGAAACAAATAAATCGTTGGCATAGTATATTAGTTAATATTAAATGTGTAATTAAAACGTAAATGATTTAAACATTTTTCATATACATACATCATCCATTGTTCTAAATGAACAAATTCAAGGTTCTAATGTCATTATTAAAATGTTCATTTATAATTTCTGACCAACATTTTTAAAAATATTAAATATATGAACACTCGGCATACATTTTTTGTAATTTAATATTAAATTACATATAACATCTAACAATATTTGTTTATGCATTATATCTTTTATCTACTGATTACAATATTGTCACTATAAAGATATCTTTAATGTACATATTTGTAATAGTAACATATGCATAAATTGAATCTATATATTGTTTATATCCATCATTAATATTACTACTGATTTACTACTAAATCAAAGCTATTGTGATACACACTGCAGTTTCGAAAAATATGATATACAATACACGTCATACGTTATTAATAATAATACGATGAGAAGCCGGTATTTATACACTCGAATTTTTGGTAAAATATTTCATGAGTTATAAAAAAACAGTAGATTAGACGAATGTAAATATTCATAATCAAACGTGTAAAAGAAGGACAAAAAATAGGAGTGGGGTGAAGAAAAATCCACCCCATATGCCACGCCGTACATACACATAATATTATAAGGAATAGGTTATGCTGTTTACACATGTTGTTCACGGTTTATTGTTGGTAATATAAAAACAGACTTTCATATACAAAAGATGAATTGTGCCCTCGTATAATAATAGTAGAGGGAATGTCGTACTTTAACTGTCGATTATTTTTTTATTCTAGAAACATTCCATTACCCAAATGTGTGTGCATCAATAAAAATACAGAGCGGTGATGTTGGTGGCGCCTTGCGGCCGGCGATGAACCAAAGGTTGTTTGTAAACTCTTAACAGGAAAGATGTAGTTTCAAGAAAAAAGATGCTCTGACATGTATATATTATTATAGTATCACATTCAAGTTATATTATTGAGTGAAATTGAATAATTTTGTAGATTGAAACAAATTAATCTATAACGTTTTCTCTTACACGGACCACATTGGCACTTTCACCCCTAAAAATTATCTCTACCCTACTTCAAGTATTAAATAGAATTTAGAATATTTCTACAGGTCTAAGAAGGTATTTATATAATTGCTCATAGATTATTTGATGATGAAAATGAGTAGTAATATTGAAAAGTGATTATAGGATGTACAAGAACAGTCGAAGTGGAGTAGGGAAAATGCGTGATATGCACGTTCGATCAACCCGTGCTCGTATATTATACACTGTGGGTACTGAAGACCGAACAAAACACACATATTTTTATCAAGTCATATTTAGAGAACGAATTATTATCAGGTTCGATACCAATTGTTTTAGTGTAACTTAGTTATACATTATTTTAAGTACAAACAGTATATATATCTAGGTGTGTGTCGTATAAACGACATCACATTGAGCCGTGTGCCGCCGGTACTACGCATTATGTGGCAGCGGTTTCGGGCGCGAACGAGAAACAAGTGTGTGTGTGATGAGAAGCGCTGCCGCCTAACAGCTATAGCTCGTATATACGTATAAACACACAGGCAAACAAACACACACACACACACACACGCACACACGCACACACACACACACACACACACACACACACACACACAAGCATACACGTGCACGCTTACGTGTGAGGGAATGCGGTCGAGGCCCGGGCCGGGCGTCGCCGCCACCATCGTGCCGCCGCCGGATCGTCGACGACGAGGAGGCGCGCGCGTACACATACGCGACGACGACTACTACGACGACGCACAAGGTGGATGACCTTGGGATACGACCTCCAACGGCCAGGTGAATGTTTGTATAATATCTGATGTGTACGGATAATAATATCCCACTACAACAGCAGCCGTACAACTGAGGTACGAGTGCTATTTTCGGGTAAAATGGCGACGAATGCGACCGTACATACGAGATAACGGGAAATAAATATAGGCAGTAACAGGAGAGAAACAAGTAGTGGAGTAGTAGATCTACTGCCATCGATAGGCCCTTCGGATTTGGCAAGATAAGACGAACGTTGACATTCCTTCGCGACCACGCATAGTGTGGAACGCGCACGACTCTCTTTGAGCGTATTATATCACGACGACGTCCCAGTGAACTGTGAATGGGAGAGTAGTTTCATCCATATTGTACGCGTGATACGCGAGGGATTAAGGATAAATAGTAATGTACACAGGTGTATAGCATATATAATGTTGTATTTATATACTGATTTGAACACGAAAAAAACGCCCTGTGTGGTGGAGTAGTGAATATGGGTCAGTTATTTAAATTATAAATTTGCCTTTAACGTTGAAAACTAATAATGCACAACCCTATGTCGTATAATCATATTATGTCAGACACTTCAATACTTCACTTCTGGGTCACGTCACTAGAAGGACACTTGCCACAGAAGACGTGTTCCTGCCCCAGGGATGGGTGATATTGATACATACATGATACATTGAAGTACTTGTTGAATCTATCAACAACCACGTAAGCCTATCTGCAATGATCTCCCTTTCGATCTTCGATTACAACAACGGTTATATCATATACGCGAAACGACAATATTCCAGCATGAGACGTGTACATTCTTTTCATCTTGACTTATTTTGTCATGGATATTATTAATGTTAGTATATAACAGGGGTGGTCACGGCATGAGTTTGAATCAACTACAACTACTTTTTATTTTATTTTAAATATTTTTAGAAAACAAGTAAAGTATTTATTTTTTTTTAATTTTTTTTTTATATCTTTGTTCAATCCACAAATATAAAAATAAAACTAATAACCATAAATAATGGCAATATAGGGCAGTAGTAAATAAATAACGTCACTTGTCTATAAAAATTGGCTACCAATACGCATATACTAACTTAGGAAATCTTTTCATTTATTATTATCGCCGTGAATGCTCTATAATCGATCAACAGGATTATTGAGCAAAAAATAAAATGCACTTATCAAACTGATCGGCTGTTGGAATGTGTATGAAATTTAAACCACGCAATTTTTTTTTATTTCCTGTATGGGCGGCGGAGTAGGTAAGATACATGATCGGATGTCAAATTGACGCGTACATTATAGTATGTTATATTGATTGATGCAACAAGGTTAGCTACACTAATTGCGAATAGGTTACTTGAACTAATTAATTGATATTAATTACAAACACCTAACTATATTTTTTAGACTACAAAATTCAACTTCTACAAGGATAACACAATTTTTTTCGTTCAGTGTCAATTTATTCTCGGAAGAATTTTTTTAAATTAGTTTAAAAATAATAAAACAAGAAACAACTTCAAAATTGTAATTATTTTACTACTATGTTATTCAAAATCAATTATCTTTGAATATGTAAATAGTATATTAACTAATGAATAACGTACGAATAAATTATTAGAAAAATGCAAAAGGAATAATTTATTGCCATTTGAAACTAGTAATTAAACAATAACTACTCAGTGATTAATGTAATAACTATAGTAATACATTAGAATCTAAACAATTAGTATTGAAAAAACATGAACTATAAAAAGTTACCAATGGATTTTTAATCTCTATAAATTTTTTCATATAATCGTGCGTTCATTTATTGTACTTGTTTTCTGAGTATTATTGAAACTTTTAACGTTAGAAAATGAAAATACTTCAATATAATTACTGAGACTGTCTAGTTTGACTGTTTGTAACTACTTTACCGCAAATATAAATTATAATTATTATTGAAAACTGCAACGTATATGATATAATTAATATTGTAATATATATATATATATATTTTTAACATTTGAAATAAATAAATGTACTAAAGAAACATATTATAATTATACAATTTACAATAGTGTTAAAATGAATAGATATAAGTATAAGAAATTATTTTTAATTTTAGACTTGCAGAGTAATTGGGTAATAAAATAAGTAGAATTTTTAATAGCCACGAAACGAAGAAAACCTTGTAAAGTTTGATGGCAGGCTTCTGTGATTGCGGGTACTTGCTGTTAGGTCTTAAAACGGGAAGCAGTGTGTCTATAAATACGCTAAAAATAATACCCCGGACAATGCCAACAATTTCTCCAGCTGACGCAGAACATATGGAAACCATTATAAATAAAAACGCGCAATGAACTCACGTGTAATGTGGCCTATATGAAATATGCTTAGGTATAGAAACACTCACATGCTCGTCCAGCGAATAAATCAGTTCTCCATCGTCGAACAGTACAAACCATCTTCTCTGCCACCTCTAAAACACAAAAGAAAAACAATATGTAATAGTGTGATTATTTTATAACCCAATTACATAATATGTTTATAAGTTGTCAAAATAAAATAACTTTTATTATTTGTATTCATATAGTTTCACAAAAACGGTCAAGATAAACTAATAAATCTTAATAAGCAAATTGTTTCTACATTTTTTGTTTGTTAATTTTAGTATCACTCGAGGTTGAATTAATAAGTAATTATATAAATTACAGTATCTCTTAATCAATTAAGTGTTATACACATGCAATATGGATGGATTAGAAATAATAGTGTCAAATTAAATATAAAGGGAACATTTAAATACTGTTAATGATAATGAAAAATAATATAAATGCAAATAGTATAGTATGGAGATTCAACATATAAAATTTTGGAAAATTAATCCAGTACATTTTTTTTTTTTATTCTATAGAAATTTATCAAAATTAACATCTAGGTATAATATTGTTAATATTTATATGTAATTAAGAACTTATTTTTTTCAATCATGTTTTCATGTATATAACAAATAAAAAAAAAATTGAAATAAATATATAATAATAAAATGTTTGTTTAAAGTTTTTTAAATTCACTTAAGTTATACAGAATAACTTGGATATACAATAAATATAAAATTAACTAAGCCACACTGTCGATTTTCACACGTTTTTATTTTTTAAACTTAAAGGATAAGTCGATAACCGAAAACACCGGACGTTATTACTCACATTTCCTGTATGTTGAAACATAATGTTGTTTTTCATATATAAAAATTAATTTTTTTATTTTTATTACAAGTTGAGTAAAACCCTATGGGAAAACATTTGCGCATAATAATAAGATATTAGACGGCCTATTTTTTACAGTTGTAATTATGATTTGCCAACACGCAGGTAATACTGCAACACCGATTTCTCTGAATAAAATGAGGATAATTGCATGTACTTAAGGAGCGGAACGCCCGTGTTCTAATTATCTTTACCACATTATACTATTGTGGCACGATAAAATAAGTTATCTTGTGGTCAAATAAAATGTTATTATAAGAAACGAACACAAAATTATATATAAGTTGTAATTTTTTTATACTCATATATGCTATGCTATTAGCGTAGAAAAATATTGACATTTATTTTGGAGACTGTAAGACGTAACACAGGTTACGGAAACATAGTACAATACTTTGGAAATAAAAATAAAAACTAATTTACCATTGTAATGCTATAATAACACATGATGAAAAGCAAACGACATAACTTTGATGTTCAAAACTCGCGAATAATGTATTATAAAATCAAAAACATTAAAATATAAACTAAGCCTAAGTCAATTTAATTACTACTAAATATAACTTGAACATAGAAAGAAAAATTGGACAAAAAACGGGAAAAATGGACTCATGAAAGCTGCACCCAAATGACCTTTTTTTTGTTGTAAGCTGTGTCCGAATTTTTATCTATGCTTAAAAGGTATAATATAAACTGCGTCCAAATTGTTATTCATGTTAAAAAGTATAACTTAAGATATGTCTCGTTCGCAAAATATACAAAACTTTTAACTTATTAAAATTACTGTGGTTGTATATTTTTTTTCAATTGTATCACAGAAATTATATTTTTGTCCAAAATCATAGTATTATTAACAATACGTTATCGTATAACTTTAGCGGTAATACGAATACTGTAGGTCAGCGTTTCCCAACCTTTTTGCAATGGCGACCCATAAATTTAATCTTTATTAGGTACACGACCCCTCGCTAAAAAAAAAAAAAGTATGCTGAAAAAAAAAAAGTATGCTGTAAATAAATAAAATTTTTATTATAATCTATTTTATCATTGAGTTTTTTATAAAATACAATATACTGAATAATAATAACTTAATAAATAAATAAAATTAATTACAAAATAAATTCAAAAAATTAGTAGGTATAATAGAAAATTGCGAATTTATTGCTGAATTTAGTGTGAATTTTGATTCTGGATGCTGTTTTTTACCGATAGATAAGAAATATTCCATAATCGTAATAACTTTACGTGATTTATTCTACAATACTAGTAGACTTCACATTATTGATATAGAGTATGAAATAAAATATAACATAAGCATTTATCAATTTACGGCTAAAATAACTGTAATCGTAACCACGAGTCGCGACCTATCAAATAACTTTCGCGACACATGGTTTGGGAAACGCTGCTGTAAGTTATCTCTCTATCCAGTATAGACCTGATAGTACCAATAATATTAATTTTTATCAGTGAAGTCACAATGGCCGAACAATTCATGTCACATCGCAAAGTGTTTGATAATTATTTCAATTGTTAAATTTCGTAAAATTAATTGGCCTCCAAATTCGAGTAAGGTTTAGTAGTGATGTACAATCAAAACTTGCATAGCATTTTTAAAAACGGTAGGTGACAAGGGCAGAATTATTGAACAAAATTTAAATCATAACCATAATCATTAAAGTGATCAAAACCAAGCTTCTAATTTTTGCTTTTATAAAACTCATCCAAATATTTTCATTTATATAGAAAAATTAAAAGAAATTAAAAATTTGAAATAAATAAATTTAAATTTTTTATCTAATAGAAACATGTATAAATATAAATTAAATTTTTAAATACCAAAATTCTAAAAAAAAAAAAACAATGTTTTTGTTAATTCATCCACTTTACACAAATAAAAAAAAAAAAGGATTAAATATCCAATGAAGTAATAACGTTTTTTCACTTTTATTCCCTTTTTACTCTTTAAATTTCCAAAAGAATTTAATTTAAAAAATTAAGTTTATAGACAATTGATTATTTTACACATTGGTAACACATTACCATACGAAAGCTTAGTTTCAAAAATATCCGACTAAAAAAAAAAAATTCTCTATTTTTACTCATTTTACTGCTTTTCATCCCTTTGAATTTGATTTTTTTGAATTTGGTTGAATTTTAAAAAATCCTTTTTTAAAGGGTGTCTACGTCATAATAACTATATATACGCCAAATTACAGTCAGATCTGTCTAATGGTTTGAGTTGTGAGTTGATAGATCAGTCAGACAGCTTCTGTTCTATGCATACCGATAAAAAATGCCTAACATATTAATATGTTATTTAAACTAGAATTATGTAATAATAAAAAATAGTCCACTTTATAATCATTATTTATTTTTTAACATTGATATTATTATTAAACATTTTTAAATGTCTATTCACTATTCAGTGTCGGACTTTTCTAGAGCAATGTAAATAAGACGGATCCGGTCCAGTCAGTCTTAATCTCTTATTTTATCTGTCGTCTGGTCTTCAAGAAACAAACCGTGCAGAGCTATAGAACCTATACATATATATAATATATATAAATATTATTGTCTGAAAACTATCATTGTTATGATATATGCTCATATATAGTCACTAAATATCAAGCTAATAATCGTAAATCTATTTTTCTTAATGGATATCCAATATAAATAAATTAAAATACACACATTTTGTATATTTACTTATTATTATTTTTATTCGTATATAAGAATTTTACTTTATCGTATTAAATATCTGTAACACAGGCAATGCCATAACTACATATAAAAAACCGGTATGTCATGGATATAAGAAGAGCAAAAATTAGCGCAATTACAATACTATTAATATCTTAATTTTTAATTCAACACTTATATGGTATTTCTTAATAATATATCGGTTTTGTAAATCAAAGGTAGCTGGTGTTCCTGGCAATATACCAATTTCGTGTTTTTATAGCCTTGATGTGTGAAAAAAAACTTCTACCATAGATGTAGTATTGATTAAATAAAACGCGACATCACATTATATACATTTTACACGCAATAAGGCTTCACACCCGAATTAACCTATTCTCAAAAAGTAAATTAAATCTTTAACTATAAAACTTGAAAACCTAAAATTCAACATAATATAATCAACAAGTTATCTTAAATATGATCGACAAAATATGAAACAAAATAAAATATAGAAAGTATAAAAATGTTAAAAATTCCAATTACGCAATTCTATTAGTAGATATTTCAAATATTATTAAGAAATTATAATCAGTTAGCAGGTAACTGATATCTCACCGGTAATTATTTACGGAATTAACATTAAACAATCTAAAATGTTCAATCCATGTACATTTCAATTATTACATTGTTGCAATACAACTCCTATTTTATTTCCGTATTTAAAATATTTAATACATTTTTGGTACTTAAACCTAAAATTAAATACATTTCATAAAGAACTTAAGAAAAAAAAATTCTGTAGGTTACAATTTGTATATTACAGTTTGAAATACTACAATAATTTTGAATACACAAAATAGGTTATTTTAGTTTAGCATACAAATGTCATCTTATATTATAATAATACATCAAAAGTGATATTTAGGAAAATTTTATAATTTTAAATAATGGTGATGGCTTTTCTTTATGTGCAGTTAATATAATTTATAAAATTATAAAAGGAATCCAGAATTTGAAGTGAATTATTAACTATTTTTTATTAAGTTATTTTAATGACTTTAATTTTTAATATTTTTAATTAATAGATTAAAAATATATAAAATAAAAAATATATAAAAATTACTTTTATTGTATCTAGTTATTGGAAAAGTTTTATTTTAATTAAAATCGATTTTCTGATCATATTATAATATATAAATTAAATAAATTAAAAAATAAAAGTAAAAAATGCCATAACTATAGCTAAATTAAAATTTACATTTCCTAAATAAAATCCTAACCCATATAATCTATTAAAATGTACATAGTAATACAATGATCAAAGATTTGTAAATTATCCAATATGTACATATAACTGCATCATTTACTGCTGGAGCTATACCACCTGTACCAAAAAAGACGTTGACTACATCGACATATAATTAATTTGAAGCACATTATAAAAACTAAACTTAATTTCTTAACCACTTTCATAAAAGATAAATTAATTTAAGATCATAGTACAAAATATAATATACGAATTTTCCTGTGTTATCTAATTTCCTGTATAAATACGCTCAATTTATAGAATTTTTTAATCTTAATACACTTTTTATAATTACTTACTATTATTATATTTATGTTAATGGGTATTAAAAATTATTTTTATTTTTTTTTGTTGGTATTATAGTAATTTATAAAGGTATTATGAAGTTAGAACTCCTACTCACATCACAGCCATAAACTTTAGTGAGTAGACCAATACATTGTGTTAATATATATTTAAAAAAAAATATTGTAATCATTCTTTATTGGTTAGGTTAGTATATATATTATAATTATTATTATGATAAATAAATTTGGTATTATATAACATAATATTATCGACACATATGATAAGAATGGTAGTTAAAATATATCGGTTGATCGAAGAGAAGTGAATCCATAACCAGCTGACGAAAATTATGACATGCTATGATATGTGCACTGGCAGCAATATTCGAGGACGATGAACCCATTTTCAGGCGGCGGTGAGATGATTGTTTATTCACACACACACACACACACACACACACACACACACACACACACACACACACACACACACACACACACACTCCATTCAAATACATAGGTCAAGTCAATCAGTTCAGACACATATGTATAATAAAATAAATAATAATAATAAAAACAAATCGTCCATCATTCTCTCCTCTTTTATGAACGCAAATTATGCACACATGCGGTTTTCGATAGTGGTATCAGTTTGATAGCGCTGGAGGAGTGCAAAGGTCCCCAGGTGGCCGAAGTTGTATATTTATATATTATATTTACGTTTGTGTGTGTGTATAGATCGTGGTATTGGTAATCGAATTCGAACAGTACTACATATATTATATCAAAGTAGGTACACGTAGCGGTTCTTTTAATCCGATCAAATAACCGTACGATTTTTAATTTTAATTATGTATATTTCAATGTGAATATTGATTGGTTTTACTATTCGATCTATAGTACCCCAGGAGATTCAAGAATCATAAAAATAAATTTATAATAGAAAAAATCTAGAAATTGAATTTTCGAATTGACTACTGAAATTAAGATATTTATTCATTAGACAGTTATACTAGTATTATTTTTGCTCTATTTCGATAAAAATTTAAATTCGAAGTTTACAGTATGTGTATTTTATCGTAAGAGGTCATGATGTTTTTATTACATCTAAAATATATGTTTTTTTTTTTAATGATTTTTATGCTGTTTGGAGTACCTACCATTGGTTTTTATTTGTTTATATTTTTATTTATTAAATAAAAATATCTATAAGCATGTCCTTCTTAGTAACAACTTACTCGTACTTTAAAGTACTTATGTAAAATATTTTATGGAAAGTCTGCAGTTTTATATACATCTCATTTAAACATAATATGTACATTTGACGACTTTTTACGTACATATGTGATCCGAATCCCAATCGTATTTACTGTATAGACATCTAATGTTTTTATCTTTCAAACAGATTAATCTCCAGCTATTTTTCCAGCTACTTCCGTTTTCAAGTACTTTTCAACATATGAAAAACAAATTTACGCAATCTGTTTTCGACATACGTATTATTGTAACTATTATTCCCCACTCTTATTCTAAACTTGGCACGCCTACATATTAGATAATATTATAAATGCAAATTTGAGCATAATAATAAACAATATTCTATAACATTATAATTTAGTTTTCAGAAATCGTCTATATAACAAGAATATAATGATATCATATAACATCATACACAATTAAATTAGCAATCATTTGAGAAATTTAATGAATGTCAATTAAATTTGCACGATGGAAACAGTCAAAAAAGTGTATGTTAAGTATATTGAAATAAAACTAATTTCGTCAATATCACATAATTCTGTAATAAAGCATAATTATTTACAACATAACTTAGTCTTAATTATAAAACTTAGTTGTAATAATTTTATAAAAATTAACAGCTATCCGCCTGTCCTCGTAGCTTTTATTTAATTTATAGTATTAGAACACAACTTATATTTCCAATCGATTTTATTGACAAACTAAATATGTAGATGTCTTTAATTTTGTCTCTGTATTGAAATACAGGTGTTTATTTTCAATATTTATTTAGAATATAGTTTCAAAATATTCTTCAGTATTATCACCGTAGGCTCACTAAAGTTTATTGTAAATTAGTGGAATCAAATCAATCATATTATTGTATAATAAAACTTAAACAATTTTATAATATGGTGAATGTATTAGTCAATAAAATAAATCTGAAAGAAATGTTCTATAAATTAACTTTTGAATCTCGTATTAAGTACATATTATATAACAAAACAATAACGTACAGAGTTTTAAAAATACTTTTAATTATTTCATGTTTATATATACATATACATAAACATGTAATGCGAGAACCAGAAAAATTAAAACGTGTAAAACGTGTTGTTATACAGTTATTTAGAGGTTAGAATACACATAAGTAATACATTAAGACAATTAAAATTATCGGTTATAATTAAATAAGATTACTTATATTCGTATATTTATAGATATATAAAATCTACAATTAACATTTACTAATAATTATTAATTCTTAAACATGCACCAGCATAATATTAATAAAATTAATACTCATAATCATACTTTGATCAGTGCAATAAATTATATTATGTACTAGTTAGAATATTACAATTATTATAACCATTTTTTAAAAAAAGTCATTTCCTAAAATAATTAGCATTTATAAACTGTAATATAATTATTTTCAATCAAACAAGATTAATTTTTTCATATTGTGAAAAGATAACAAGTTAGATATAAACTACTCGTATATAGTAAGCTCGATTATTTTACAAAAAAAACATCGAGACACTTCTACTATCAAAAAAAAAAAAAAAAACATATATGTATCATCAAAGTTTGTCTGAATCTTCAAGGACATAGTATAGGTACATGTTGCCCACTACAGTACTACTATCGTGTTATGAACACCACTGCTTGTTGGCTCTTGAGGGCAAATTACACTTTAATTACCGGTTTAAAAAAAAAAAAATAATAATAACAACAATAAAACGTGAACGAATCGTGCGTTACAAAATCGTTAACAAATTGTTAGTATAATAACACAACACCAAACTAGTATCAAGGTCGATGAAATACAATATAAAAGACTTTAGCTATAACGCGTGATGACTCGGAAAAACGTTTAAGTTTGAAATACCAAGTGCGAAAAAATCCCAAGGAAATTTTATGAATGTACGAGTTTATGGGTACGATCTGATGACAGGTTACTTGATGGATAAATCCACTACAAGTGGCTGTCCTTAATATTCGAAATAGCGTATTATATGTAGTGCAGAAAAAACATCACAACACCAGTGATAAATTATAAAACTATTAGTTTTACGTACATTCTGCCGACAAATACATTCATAAATATTTTCGAATGAAATTAGAATTATCAAAAACAATGAACGGTACTTAATATAGGAATCACATTAGTGGAGTATTGAGTATATGTTATACAGTATAAAGACGCACCACCAATAAATATTTCAACATATTTAAATTTCTGCGCACAATTCGTATACACTGATTTCACAAGTTTATTGTTGTATATATAACTTTTAATCTATGTGGTATAATATATTTTATATGTACATACATAGAGAAACATTTTTTTATGTATGTGAAAATCATCACTTCACTCTCAGACCGGTTAATATATGTACGATCCAAACTACCCGCAAGATAATCGAATTCCGTTTTGTTACAAGTAAATACGTATTATACATATGACGTATACATAAGTGCCAACGAACTTATCTCAATAATTCTATTGCGGATCGGCATATCCAGTGAAAACAACAATTTTGGATTTATTAGTCTCCCCGTAGAATTCGTACATACTTAAACGGCATGTCCGGCATACTTGTAAAATGAAAATACCGCAATAGTGCAACACCAACTGGCTTATGTACATACGATATAATATACATAATAATAAGTGAACGTACATACTTACAGACATACTTAAGCGCACGTGTGCCGTGTGTGTTTATTTTTCTATTTTGACAATTACATGCATTTCCCGCGTTTTAAACAGAAATGGCGATAAAATCGCTCGGCCGAAGGTCTGTACCTCTTATCCTGAGACCGCACACTCGCGGTGAAAGTAACAACATGTATCCTTTCCGCTAGCACACCGAACGTAGCACATGGTCAAATCGATAAGTCATTATATTTGTGTCATATATAATATATAAAATGCATACATACTACGCATAATCATAGTATACACGTTAAGATAATAAAATAAAATATACATGATAATATAATAATAAAGCAGTTATTGCTGCACCAATTGGACATTGGTCCTTGGACCCTTCAACCTCTCACCACCCCACAACACAATACCAGCACTGAGAAATGTAGACAATCGATTTTTTTGGGTTTACAGAGAATCCATAGAAACTACCGATAGGTCAGCAACTCTTAAAAGCTGAAGTATAAATATACTTGACACTAAATGTATCATTTTAATATAATACTATTTTCTTTTTATGATGCACTACCATTAGAATGTACGAATTATATTCTACACTATTCTTCAATAATTTTTTTTTACAATCGATGCGAGCTGTGCTTGTATCATTTATGTGATTTACATTTCAAAAAATATTACCTTTTACATACTGATATTATTATATTTTCAAGGGTAATATTTATGATCAGACATATAAACAGCTCGTATTTTATAAATATTATAATGAAAAATTAAATTTTTACATACACACCATTGAAGTGCGGATGATTGTGTAATATTTATCATTCAATAACTGAGATCAATATAGTAACCCAGTTCATATTAAACTGATGAACATGGTATTAGTTTTACAATCTAAAATCCCATTCATTTATATTTTCTCTCTTATATTTGTACATGTTGAATTGCAGTACACGACTTCAGCATTTGTATATCTCCAATACATTGCTGTTGTATTAGTTGTTACAGGTTAAAAAAAGTTGCAATCGTAAAATATACATAATATAGAATTAAGTTTAGTTAGATTTCCACGTAGAGTAAACCGATCTTAACGATAAATGTATAATAATAAGCATGATTGACTTAATTTATAATCAGGATATATCTTTTTTCGCAAGTAAACCGTCAAAAAAGAGGAACTCGGTGCATGGTGGCAGTCGAACCCACATGGAGTGAATTGCACGATATAGATGACTTTTCCCACATGAACTTAGAGCAGGTGTGTTTAGACGTGCACGGTCATCCACATTTGGTTACGATGGTCATGTCGATGATGTACTTTAACTACGACGACGACAACGCACACATGTGTCTTATCCGGAGGGGCAGCAAAGCACACACGCACGCTGTCCTTCCGACGACGCCCGCTCAAAAAGACAATACATCGTTCCAGTGCATACACCAATCATTATACTATTATATATTGCTGTTGTTGTTATTGTTATTATTATTATTATTATTATTATTATTATTATTATTATTATTAGTATTATTTTATTATACATATAAATCTAATGATGAGGAAGAAAAAAATTCTCTACATATTATAATATGTGTCTCCGATTATCTCGACACACACACAAGTGCGCGCGTGCACGCTCACAATGAAGGGCGTTGTCACCTATTACGTCATATTAGAAGAGATAAAACGAACGCAGGATGCGTGTCTGAGTGTATATTCCTACGACGACGTGATACTTTTGACACGAGGTGCAGGTTCCAAGCGTGATTAGTTAAGGACTACAATTTTGTCGTCTGGCAAAAGATGAAAGTTTTTCAATATACATTATATTAAACGACGGCAACAAGATTATTCTACACAGAACGATATTTTCATGCATACAATTTTAAGAAATTCCAAATTTTTTTGATAGTACATTATTTTTAAGATTTTTCTTTAGTCAGTCTTTAAAATAATACATGCGTGCAATTAGAAACAGTTGTACTTAAAAGAAACAATGTTTCTTCTTTCTTACAACACTTATTACATGTTTGGGTATTCAAATGTATTCAAATTACCATCGGTGCAGAGTCATATTGTGTTACAAAATGCAACTCGTTTTAACATTAATTTTAGAACCCACCCGTGCTATAATAATTCGTTTGAAATTCTACAGTGGAGATGTATATTATAAACTATATATTAGAATTGAAACATTACATTAATTATAATATTTTTTTTAATAGTTAAAACATTTTATACTAGATGAATACACTTTCTTATCCACCATCCAAAGTGTGAAAATACATTTACATTCTTTTTACTGCGTTATATTATTTTTATTCTACTGTATATTGTTCAATAAGCTTTGACAGAATAATAAAAATTGCGATAGAATGCATATTTCCATCATTATTAAAAAACGAGTTCATCAACTGTGGAATTTATGCTGTTATATAGGTATATATTCAAGTATATGAATGACATGATTATAAATATGAAAAAAAGGATCATCTGCTACGTGCTTGTTCGAGTTGACTGAAGACCGGGGTCACGTCCACGTCATCTTCCACTTCGGTCACTGCTGTCCGTGTTTGGTGTTTTTTCCCTGTGTTTTTCTTATTTTTTGGACGATAATTTTTTTTCATTATGGTCGCCTTCCGTTAATAATACTACGTGACGAACATGTACCCATCACTAAATTTCTGTTCTTACTCTACACACATAACAACGGACAAATGTATATACGTGTATATATACGCTACTGACAACGATACATAATGATAATAATAATGATAGTATTATTGTTATTATTATTATTATTATTATTATTATTATTATCTATAGGGTGTGCGCATTGTCTTTAGCGATGGTGGTATTATGTACACGCGTTGTGTCTTTCACATCGAAAGTGTTGTGAGTGTGTGCCACCGGAGGCGACGACTGTCTTACGTTTGTGTACGTATAAGTATGATAATACGAGTAAAGTATAATATCATATTACAGCCTGAGGGAGTCTCGTGAACACCATGAAACAAGTGTAGTTGTGTCTTAGACGTTGTTTATACTTCGGTGACAAGACGACGATGGATACTCGGCGAATTCATCGAGAAATATACATGTATGTGGCAAGAAATTATACATATACGAAGAAAGAGAGAGATAGAGGAAGAAGAGTATACACATGTATACAGAATAGGCCTCAGTGTTTCCCCGGTGGTTCGTATAATATAACATAAGGAAACATCATGGCCCACCCTGTATATATTATAAACGCGGGAACAAAAAATAAGTGGAGGCGATTGTTCGGTGAAACATTCAATTTTCTCCCATTGAAACTACCGATAACTCCCTGACAACTAGCAGCCTCGGACTGGTTTCGTAATAATATATAGATGTATATGTATATTTTCTTTCTCGTCTCCTCAGTATATGTGTATATATATAAGTACACGTCTTATATATTGGTCGTATAACGATGTACTTATGTACGCAAGTCTGATTTAAACGAAAAAATAATATACACGACATACTTTTACCTATCTTATATTTACCTATATCTATACTCGAGGATTTAACGACAGTCGATCGCAAAACGTAGTTTTCTGAATTGAAAAAATTAACCAATTAAATCGAAAAAAACGTCCTCTAACAACGATGTTACCTACATACAATTTTAATCAATTATTATTTCAACAATATCTAATGACCTTTCCACAGTTACAAAATCATAAAATACATCATATTAAATACTTATGCTTGCATAATATATAAATATACATAATAAGTGCTAAGCAATCATAGAAATAAAAATAAATCTTTACATTTTTAGGAAACCAATAAGGGTATCACTTTTTTTAACCAGAAGCAACCAGAATTTTCTTATTGATACGCTTTCTGTTTACGAATTGTTTCTAACTTCTGGAAAATATACAGTTACATGTATAGATGTAATTATGACTAGTTTTATGGTTATTCACTAAGATAATACTATTAATACTATATATATTATACTATATACATTTTTAAGTTACTTTAAAATTAAATAAATGTTTTTAGTTAAATTGTTATCTAAGTAAAAAAATCAGCACGTTTATACATTATTAATTTTAAATTTGTATAAACATGATCGTTGCCTAATAATATTACTTAAGGTTGCAATAGATGAAATCACGCAACAATTTCAGCGAAACAAACTTAATATTGATCGCTTTGATTAATTCTTCGCTCAAAATAAAATTTTAGGTAAAATTTATCTCAAATTTGTATGAAAGTTGTTATCGGTTTATACAAATTCAATGAGTTTATAAACTAAATTTCTTATAAATTATTTTTCAATTGCAATACTTATTTATAGGTACATAAATTTACGATATGATATAATGTATGCACAGTTTTTATGTATAACGTAACATAACCTAAAAAGCAGTCATTCTATGACAGAAACACAAAATATAGGTAGACAGGTATGCATGACATGTTACGAAAACAATAGGCAATTTTTGCTAACCATACCACACGAAAAAAAATACATCAAAGTAGTTCTCGAAGAAAAGTTTTTAGGTATTAAGATTCTTACGTGTATAATGTTCTGTACCCCAGTCATTAATTTTTACTAGTTCGTACACGACATTCGTGAACAATGTATGCATGCTGTATAAGAAGAAAAAATGATAATACCTAAACAAAATTATCTTGAAGTAAAAAAAAAAAAAAAAGTTGTGATCATTACTGCATTATTATGGTAGGCCATTATACACATACACTGACCACGATCAACTGTTGTAATAGTTATCTTCTTATCCCATTCAAAACGTAATTACAGTTGAAAATTCTCTAATAAAAAAAGAGAAAACAAAATAATATTATCTATCCCTTAGGTGAAAAAACATTAACGACTTTCACTATTTCCGATCGACTGGTTTTTGCGATTTGAAAAACTGTCTACCGGGTAAAAAACCCGATCTGAGGGATTAATGGAGCAAAACAATATCCATTAGAATAAATAAATTCGTTAATTTTTCCACTAGTATAACGTTTTTTCTATACTTTAAAAAAATTATAGATCTAATACTATTCAACCGTGATTCGACCATATTTTGTGAAAACTAATATTGTATTTTAAAAGTAGTTACATTCGTATTAAATTAACAAGTTCAATCCTTAGTCAAATTCATAAGAATATAATCTTTATTAAATACTCTTTTACTTGAACAATTATCAACTTCAAATATTATTTTGACACACTCGTATGTATTAATACTAAGTAGCAAATAGTTTAATTTATATTAATAAATTTGATTATTTTTCAAAATATTTACCTTGGTACGATTGATAGGATTGGTAAAGTCTCGCCCAGGCGCCACGAATAAATATCCACATTTTACAGCCTTCCTGGTGGCCTGAAAAAAATTGTACTTACATTATAAAAAATATAAAAATTCATTGCATTTAAAATGCATTTATAGTAAAATGACATACAATTAACTAAATAATAAAATTCTTCGGACACTTTTTTCAACCCATTACTTTCCACAAATGCAATTACAATAACTAAATGTAAATTATATAATTTATAGCAATTTAATCTCACTAGTTACAAAAAAAAAACACAATTATTACTATTTAGAAGTACCTTATTTTGTATTAGAATTTTGGAAAAAATTGTTCATTCATTTACCTAGAGTAAAATTAACTAATACACCTGATTTATATACATGGTCGGGTCAAAAGGTTATATAGTTTAACTGCACAACAATAGTATATAGTTGTAGGTCTTCTAATTCACTGTCTGTGTTATAATAGATTACTATGAATGTACAACCACTTCTAACATTTTTAGTAGTATTAGAGAAAGAGCAATATTAACAAAAGGAAGACACCCAATAATTATTATACACTTCAATTTTAAAAAAATGTAAAGCATACTTAAAGTATTAAAGTCAATATAATCAAATAAATTATATAAAAATAATAAAAAAAAAAATGGCAAAACGTATAAATTCAATGTAGTTATTAGTTTAACCCAAGGTTTAACCACAATTTTGTTTTATCTAAACTAGTATGTTGTAAACAGCGGAGTAATTAGAAAACAGTTGTTTTACTCGTATTATTCATCCAGATGAGCGGTGTAACGCGTATAATAAGCATATTTGAGTGTGGTCGCAAAAAAAAAAAATTAAATTACACCAATTCAGTTGCACTGTAGCGCGTAAAACTGTTGGCATAAACCGTGAAACCAGCGCATTTTATAATTCTCATTTTACAGAGTGTAAAAAAATAACACGTCCAAATGTAATGAGCTACATTTTAAAAATGCTTGTGGCCAAATTTATGACAAAAATTTCAGTTTTTATATTGCTACTGGATTCTTCTAAAGAAAAATTTTGGGAATAAAATGCACCAATAATAAAATAAATAAGCATTTATGAATACTTTTTAATGTAAACATAATTTTTCGCAGTAAATTTGATGTAGATAATTACTATGCGAAAATTCGAAAGTGAAATCCATTGCGGCCGATATTTTCGAACACTAACAGTCGAAAATCTTAGTCCGCGGAACACAGGTTCTAAAAACGAGTAAACGATTAACACACAGTGATGTATATATTTTTTACTGAAATCATTAGAGTTCAATTGCATATATGCTTATACCTAATACTTGTACACAAAGGACATAATTATAGAGAATCGTAGTGACAATATAACATTTATTCTCTTCCATAACGTGAATATTAACATTATTTCTTGTTTGTTTTATACAAACCCAATAACTATATAAACATTATTTATTGTATGAATAAAATCTAAAAATATAATAATACTATATAATATGCATCGATCAAAACTACGCATATTGCAATATATTTGGTTCTCATTATAAATACGTATATAAATAATTGTATTATTCACTGTTGCCACAAGTAGAATATTATCGAATATCCGAACACCGTAATCATTGATAACAACATTAAAAGGGTTTGGCTACAAAGGCTTATAGATAAATAATTGAAATAATTTCGACTACAGAGCATATATTATTTATATACCAATTTCGTATAAACTATTATTGATAATATATATTCCAATAAAATTGTTCATAGATAATATAACCACTGCAAGTTCAAGCTGTAAAATCTTTGACATCACCAACTTTTACTAGACTAAAATGTTCAGATATTTTATAAAAACCTATTTTTCATGGTTGACTATTATTAATAAATAACTTTGGCGAAAAATTAGCTACAAAGATTACATGAACTATCTGATTGTAATAACTTTTTCAAATATATTTTAAATATATAAATTGTACAAATAATGTAAATTTATACTATTGACTATACGGGTAAATAGTGAATAAATTATCAAATTATTCATGTTGTTCATACCTCATATTAATAATCATATTCTGTATAAAATGCACACCTTCTGAATTTATACTATCATATTGAGTAAAATAAGAGCTTGTAGGTGTAGATTTATATATATATATATATATATATATATGGCTACCCACCCCATTAATCACTATAATAAAATATTATCTACAAATAGCTACTAATTTATATTGACTATTTTAAAATGGCTATACGCAATAAATTAATTTTAACTACGATGTTTGAAAATTTATTTAAAAAATACGACAGATACAATATGGAAATTAAAGGATGACGATTGTATTAATATTTATTGTTGTTTATAATATTATTATAGCGAAAGTATTAATTACTAATTAGTAACCAATCGTAAACATTGCATATAAAATGAAAATTTAATTTACTTAGTATTTTAATCAATAGTTATTGAAAAAGATTACTGGCCTGTACATTTCATATAAATATTATTGCTTAATAGTTATATGATTAAACAATTATGATTACTATGTCCAATTATAATTATATTAAATAATAATCAGAGAACATATTTTCCAACCTTTTTTTTATTATAAATTATATATCATCTCTTGGGAATTTCAAGCCAAGCACCCGAGTTTATTTAATTATCACCAGAGAAAAGTGGTTTATATCAGTCCATATACGGTCGTAAGCCCATCAAAAGACAAACAAATTACGAAGGAGTGCATTTTACACATACAGTCTCAAATCTGTTTATAAAAAAAGTTTCAAAATGTATGTCCAAAAGGACGAACCGCCGGTCTCTTTTGGTGTAAACCGTTAATCACGTTGTTGCGCAGTGAGTACGACGTATAAGCAACACGCGTGGCAGTGATGACTGCCTATATGATTGTAAACGCAATTATTATTACAAGCACTTTCCTAATTCTCCCGAGCCTACTCACTATATTAAAAAAATATATACATCGCCCACAGCTGTCGGAGGGAGGTGTAGTCAGTCGGTATTTATTTTTTTTATCTTTTTTGCTTTCTTTTTATTTTCCGCGCGATGGCGCAATCGCATCTATTTGATGTTCCCCGTTAAGGAAACTCCTCCGATAACCAAGTAGGTTTAATATAATAAATACTTGCGCGCATAAACAACTATCACATACTTATATTATTTTTATTTTATTTTTAATGTACAGCATATTACATCTTGTATTATATAAATATATATATATATATATATATATATATATATATATATATATATATATATATATATATATATATATATATATATATATATATATATATCTGTTCAACATTAAATAAATTTAATATCATGAATGACGTACATACCCCATAGAGATAGCATAGATTACCTATATATTAAATCGAAAAATTAAAGCCTCATTACACACATTTGTTTCTATTTTATGTGTCAACAGCAATTCTCACATATTACGTTAAAAATGGTCAGTGATCTTGACCTACAGTAACACTGGTTTTTTAAGAACAAGCACATTAGTCAAATTATGGGTGATACATACGTACAGAATAAGAGTTCCTTTACACCAAAAAATTAACTAGAAGTGTGTAATAAATATTTTAAAGTACAATTCATACCAATATAATCGAATTTATTTTTAATTATTATCATTATGGCGGGCGATTGTTTATGAATTTCAATCATAAAATCATAAGTAGATACCTTCTATTGTCATACACCGCATGTAACACACTTATGATGACTTGAAAAAACTGTTTCAACATAGTTTTAATTTATCTCAAAATTTGATCAAAAGTATTTAACGATAGTGTAAATACTGTTAAGTCACAAATATAATGTCACTACTCAAATAATTTTAATCGCAATTGAAAAATAATTTTTACAAACATACAAAACAAATATAAAACGTAGTTATAGCATTTTTATAAACAGCAATGAACCAGAGCTCTATAGGGTAACCTAATAACTATTAATAAATTATTGTTGCTTACTTAATGAATAAAAAGTATATATATTAATAAATATTCGATTAACGTGTTTAATAATAGTAATAGTAATAGTTTTATAAGGTTTAAATTCAAAAGAAATTATAAGATAAAATTATCTATACTCTTTGTTTTTAAGCTTTAATAGCCAGTGTAAATAATTAAAATTCTGAATCAAGTTCAACAAATTATAAGTGTACATCGACAATAATGCCAAGTGTAATTTTTATAACTTAGTTTTTTTTTAAATGGATAAATCATGGATCTAATATGTTTTGAATGTTTTAAAAAAAAAATAGTCTGAACTTAAAGTTATGGTATTTAATTACTTTTTTCTTAATCTTGAAATTATATAGAAAGTGTTGAAACATACTGCAAGTGAAAATATTCTGAACTTATCAATGAAACACAGAAGATAAATACATAATATACAAATTACGTTTTGAGATGGAACACTTAAGTTAATTAGATTATTTGATGGTCAAAAAAATAACGATCGTCATTGGTCACAGCGGTGATTTTTTTTTTTTTTTTAAATACAATTCAATAATTATAAAATTAGGACAATAAACAATTTAGTAAAAATAATTTAGGTATTCTAGGTCATTTAAATTAGATCTAAATCAAATAAATATAATACGAATATATTATAATTATGAAAACAACAAAACTTATATTTAAGAAACGTCGATTAAGAAAACGCGTGTATCTTCGTCTGAAAAATGTACAACAGCAAATTTGCGTTCAGTAGTTCAAATGTGGTGATTTAGCTTTAATATTAGAATAAACTGGCCTATAGTCAAACTTTAAATGAAAAATATTATCTGTGTTTTCTTGATCAATTTTTCCGATATTTGAATTTTTAAACGAGTTATGAATTTGTAAAATAAATATTACAATAAAAAAAAAAACTCATAACTTGCTTAGAAATTAAGACATCGAATAAAAACCAATTAACAAAACACAGATAATGTTCTTCTAATATAATATTATAAGTCAGTTTACTCGCATATTAAAGCTTACATCACTACATTAGAAATAATGAACGCTAGTTTGGTATGTTATACCTGTATCAGATGGAGACAACACGTACGAGTGTAACATTCTCTTAATATATTGGATAAGTGTATAAAAAAAAGCACAAGATTTAGAATCACAGAGAAAACATTTATTATAGACTAATAATATTCAACTATCATATTATAAAAACTTTTTTATTTATGTTAATGAAAATAGAAAAATACACATCGATCTTTTTTCACAATGTATTAATTAATATTAATTTAAAAAAAAAAAAAACATTAAATTAATCGGAAATTCTAAAACTAGGGCAATAAATTACTTAAATAATTATAATGATATGTTATTATATCTCAATTTTTATTTTATGATTAGATCCGTTTCAATTCCATCAATCATAGTACCTAGCACATATATTATAGAGACATTTAAATTTTGTAATAAATACTAGAGTGTATAATCATATATTTATGTTTGACAAATATTTATTAAATATGAACTTTTTAAATCTCGATAATGTATAGAATAAACCATGGCATATTTTATGTAATAGGATTATGTTCACCCCGGTACGGTAGTGATTCTCAAATCTGATAAAGACTATAAGAATACGCGGCCGTGGTAATTTATATTTTAATACACTATATATAAATAATATTACATCAGAGATGAGACTCACACTAAAATCAATATTTTACCACCTTTACCTCACATAATTTTCTCATATAACATGTATATAGAATTATCATCAACCCAACCACCTTTGATTGTACAAAGATTATTATACAATTTCGTGTTGAAACATACACGCACATAAGAACGCATGCAGGCACACACTCGATTGCAAACGCACCATACACATCCTCCCAATCGTGTTTTCAATAATCTCCTCAACACTGATTACTCATATCATTAACACATATTACCCATGTATTAGTTGATGTGTGCGAGAGTGCAGTACACACGAAGAGTAGAATAAGCCGCAAGTCCGAAACTACTTGTACACTATTATTATTATTCAAATAATACATCAATATATGCGACAGGTTGTCGAGAAAAACGCAGTATAATCTCTCGCCGCCTTGTACTGTACGGACGACTCGGCATAATATTATATACATGCTTACATCTGTGTACTCATCGCGTCACCCGACCGATGGGGAACCCGTTATGTTTTACACCACTAAAAGCGCACCAAACTGCTTGCTCTCGGGTCATCAATAAAATAACGACGGGAGGAAAAATACATAATATGTAAAAACCAAGAGTGCCAGAGTGGGAGAAAAAGGTGGAAAAAAAATTAAAGTCAGCATACGATAAATATTGTGATTAACACATAATTATATTACGCCATACGTACTGATTATTACCAGCCATTTTTTGCTGTTTCAACGCACTTTCGTTTAAGTACTTATTTAATACAAGAAACATTTTACGATAGTATAAATAATAAAGAATTGCAATTTTTTTAAAGTTTCGTAATTCTGAAAATATTTTATCCCCATATAGATATACTTTCATTATAATTTTGGCTGGATAATGTCTTAACTCAAAAATCAACGAAATTGTTTAGTTTTACATTTTTAGTTTAAAACATCTAAGCAAAAGCACTGGCTGATTTTTTTTTTTTGTGATTAAGCTTTTGGATAAAAAATACAATATTAAACGCGAAAATTAAATCCGATGAAACTACACCTTACTATTATAGTAATAATAAAGGTATACCTTTTTCGATCTACTCAGAATACTTGTATTCTTTATTTATAATACAAGTAGATAACTGTTTTTACAATGTTTTTTATTAAATTTTTCAAATTAAAAATCTTGATTTTTTTGTTCCCTCCATATTCAAATTATGGGTAGTGGACCTACAGTAAGCATGATATATACGTATATGTTGATATACCGACAAAGTGATTAAACTGACTCGTCTGAAAATAAATTATGTACATAATATACAATATATATATATATAGGTACGCGAAGTACATAGATATATTTATACATACGTATATTAAACGTAACTATATAATAATACGTACTTATACACAAACACACACGCACATATACATACACACATAAGCTTATGTGTGTTTGTATTTGAGTGTATCTGTGTATGTTTATTGTACGTAATGGCATCTTAAGCATTTCAATAATGATAATTACATGGTTTGCATATAATATTTCCTACTTGTCGGCGGTGGCAATGGTGTTGGTGTGTGCGCCTGGACACAAATCCGCTCCGTGGCGATGACGGCGGCGGTGGCCGCTGCGGTGGTTACGGGTTTAATTGGAATTTTATTTTTTTCTTTACCTTTGGCTCCTCCGAGAACCGCTCGACTGGCGTCAAAAACAATAATTATATATATGGATATTACATTTATATATATCTATATATAAATACGTATTTATGTGTCTGTAAATATTTTACACGTCCAACGGCCTAGCGGGTGAGTAATAAGAAATATGCGTTATTTGCGATTCTACCAAATGAAATATCGACAAAATTGCATAAATTATTATTTTTAAAATGTATACATTAAAATATTATAGCTGTGCAAACATAAAATAAAATCTGATACGTTTCACATTATATTTACTGGTACTCACAATAATTATTAGGTACTGTTATTATTACCAAACCTTAATATAGGTACACATTATATCTATTTATATAAATGCACATATACACACACACACACACACACACATATATATATATATATATATATATATAAACTTCTATAGCAGAATCACTTAAAAATCTTTGTAAGATGTATCGCTACAATCACGCTACACAGTGATATTCATTATGTTGCGATAATACCATATTTTCACAAGAATCACCCATAAACGTAATTTCAATATCAAAATCGAAACATATCTATCATAGAAGCACATTAATATTAAAAAAATATAAAATGTTCATATTATATTTTTCAATATTATTTGTCTACAAAAAAAAATTTACAATGATCATTTGAAAACAATCTACATACTTACATGCATTCTTAGTTTAACTATACATAATGTAGAGGTATAATAAACTAATTTTTATTTTATCTTCATTGAATGTTAATAAATAATAATTAAATTAAATTAAATAATAACTTATCAGATAAATAAATTAAATATTTTTACAAACGTGTTTAAACTGTAGTATTTACATAGATATAACTTTTAAACATATAACTGTACAGCGCAAATCCCGTCAATTTATGAATACCATTAAACAAATAACATTGGACTTTACAAACTTAACGATACTTAAAAATTATTACCTAAAATTTTTAGAAGTAAATATTAAAACGAATGACTTAAACAACTTGACGGTAAACAGCAGACGTCCATTAGATTTATCAAAGATCTACGCGTATCAATTACACAAGTAAGTATAACTGTCATACCACTAGTACAATGGAGATTATTTTAAGCATTGTTCTTAAAAAAATGCAACAAATAATATCGATCACATAATATTCGACGAAAATACCAAAGTGTTATTGTTTGGGTAGCAACACAATACTATAGTAATTGTGAATACTTTTACATCGATATTTTTAACAAACGTATTTGTTTAACATAATAATCGAGTATGACATTTTTTATTAGTTAAATTCTTCACAAACATTTTATCGTGTAATTATGTTAAGCCATGAATGCGCGATGGTGATATTTAAATTTTTTTTATAGAATAATTAAAAATAAATATTAAGAAAAAAAAATCGCAAAGAATATGTAGGTACATGAAAAAACGGGTTAACTGAAGTTACAAATGACGTTTTGTAAAATAAATCGGAGCAAATATTTTCCGCGGTAAATTTTCGCTGCAAGCGGTCGGTTTATAGTGTTGAGTTATCGTGCATTTATGTTATGCGCCAGTTATAACTACTATAACCGACGTGACATTCGACGGTCTTCCGCAATTGTCCGCAGAGTTGTTTCAGTTATATATTATGTATTTTATGTATATGTACAGTGGAACCATCGACCTGCTATGCATTCTTGTACCTATATACCGCAGTTGCTCTCTCCTACCTATACGCAGTGACAGCGTGAACAGAGTTAATCTAACGCAGCTGCGTCACGATAAAAAAGGGTGGGTGGGTGGGTGTTGAAAGTTGACATTTGTAGTTGAGTAGAAGTTAAGAATTTGTTTTAACGTAATCGATTAATTATCAACTAAAATTCACAATAATCAATGGCGGCAAGTTCACGCCGCCACTGCCTATACGTATCAATGTTTCATATACATCTTGCAATATCATCATTCGCAGTCACGCGTCACTCGACGTATATTATATATCCTCAGAGTTAATCTGTGCAAAAGAACAATAAAAATCAATCGAATAAGAAAAAATAGGTACGGCAAAAATAATGGTCCGAGAGGGAGAAATAACAACACAAGCCTAATAATTACGACGGGCACATGTAAAGTACAGTTAAATGGGTGTGACTTGTTTGTGGTCACATGTGGGTCGGTGTTTAAATACAAATACACTCGTGCATAAAACATAATATATATATATATAAACATGTATATGTATGACGAACGGTGCAACGGTACACGGAGGACTGCGCACAATTTTCTCGTTTTTTCCATTCAGTTTCTATATAACTCCTCCACATCCGTCACAGCCGAAGCTAAAGTCTTATCGCGCGCGTGTTCCATATACCCGCATCGATGGGTACTATGTGTGTCTTCCACATGTATATCTGGCAACGATTATGTGTTGAGGTGGTCCTAAATACAATATATACCTAGATTTATATGCGATATACAGCGGAACAATTTACGTCGATCGAGGAGTGTACAAAATAAGGTATTATAATATAATATATTATATTATAACATATGTACAAGAAATAATGATGTTGTATTGCGATAAGGCTGTTGAGAAGTTTAAATATTGTTTTTGCACTATAATATTAAAAAATAAAACTTGTATAAAGCAACATTCACAAAGCCTACGTAAGAAAAATAAAATTAAACATTTATAATCGTAAAAAATAAAATGAACAGAAAAAACATTTACTATTAAAAAACCTCGATAAAAATAATCGTATCATGGATCACATATATTTCGTAGAATATGAGACGATCGTGAGAATTTGCATAACCAGCTAGTGACTCACACTAACCCCTGTGGAAAAGGGGTGCGACGCTAACATTGGTTATCCCTTCAACTGTACGTGTGACGTAATCTTGTATTAACAACCCGTGTAAAAAGTTATTGATTTATATATTTTTTGTTTTTTATGTATATTATAATATTTCTCTTTTGAGCTGTATTAGTTGTAACTTGAAGCTATAATAAAAAAAAGAAAATAATATTTCTCATTCTCTTTATGTTTCATGGTAAATACTTTCAGTATATATTAATATGTTATAACAACATATCACACTTAATATATATAATCACACTTTAATATATATTAAAACTCGCAGACGATGCGCATTCCAGAACTCTGTCGTAGAATTCGATTATTATACAACAATTTCATAACTAACCTACTCTGATAAATGACGATGAGAAGTAGATATGAACATAGTATACCTGAATATAGTAATATATACGAACAGTAGATATACAATATATTATAAAAAAATATATTTTCACGAGTATTTTTTATATAAGTAAGTCATACTCATACTACTTATTCCGAAATATTTAGTCTAAATGACGAAATTCAAATATCAAATTTGTGTTATAACGAAATTCAAATATCAAATTTGTGTTATGTTATATATATGGTGTAAACACTTAGTTAAAAGCATCGTGAGTTAAGTTAGGTTAAATATAAGAAATAATATTAGTTACATTTTAAGCGAATGATTTTTGCCGAACAGGTACGATTAAAAGTATTTATATTTCATATAATAAATACATTATTCAATAATATGCATGTGGGCCAAGAGTTTTGTGAACCTTGAAAATCAATAATAAATTTTCGTACGTATGTGTTTATACGAATACATAATATGTATACTATGAACTACATTATTTCCTCGTTATATTTTCGTACTTAATAATTTATAGAGCATCATAATACATATTATTCATTACATTATAATATTATGGTGAATATGACATAAAACTTGCATATATTCTACATGCTAAGCCGTTATCTAATCTATTATTTAGCTGAAAACCGTAATATGATAAATACATGAATTTTTTTCAAAACATTTTTAAACTTGGGAAAAAAAATCGTCCGATATTTCACAACCGCCGAGCATGAAGGAATCCTCTGCCGCGCATATTATAATAATAATGCATCCATTTATTATCGAATGGACACCACCGTAAACCACGAAGGAAGTGTACACTGCGTTTAAACTCCTAACGGGATACCGCGAGAAACGTAACTATATATTCGGGGGATATTGCATGTCCGTTATTACCGAAATGCAATTATTGAACATTGGATCATGTACAGCTATTTTATACAGGGTCGTTACCCAGTATAATATTTAACTATACTACCGTATTATTAGGTATCTATTTAATTTATTTGTTTGATTTTAAAGACACATTATAGTTTTAAATTTTATCGAACAATTAAAAAAAATTCCAAATCCAGTATCAATCAAATTTTAAAATGTTTCACTGCGTAAATAAAATTAAGCCTATCGTGTCCAACTGAGTAATCTAGTAAACAAAAATTTGATTATACTCACAATTACCATAAACTTAACATTATTTTTTACAAATTTAACCATTGAAATTTTTTATTGAACTATTTTTACCATAAAATAATTTTTAAATAGTTTCTAAACGCAGAATATTATACTTAAAATAAAAATAAAAATAAATGAAGAAAAAACTATATTTTAAGAATAAAATGCATTGCTTAACGAAAATTGTGAAATTGGCGTATTTCTTTCTCAGTAAACAGTAATTACCATAAGTGTATTAAATAAGAATAAAAATATTAAAAGTAACGTTGTAAATACTTTATCATATTCGTATCATAATAGCTGAGTAAAATTGTTTGGATTTAAGTAAAAGTGAATAGTGTATTTATAAAATATGTACTTATATTTTAATAAGTACTACGTAGGTACCATAAATATAGTTATGAAATGGTAAGTGCTTTCTTTTTACTGTAATTTTTTAAGTTAAAAGTGTACAGCAACATATTTTAAAATTTTCATTTTAAATACAGTATATGCCTTCAACTCATCTTTTTTAACCTAACGTACATATTAATACATCGCGATACAATAATTCTCAAGCCTATTCAGATTAACGTGATCCTACTGTATATGTTAATATCTATAATCAATAAGTCCAAATATGACATTATGGGTTGCAATTAATATTGGCCAATTTAAAATTATGGGAACATGATTTAAACGAACATAATATACCTGCTAAAAAACAGAAATACCATCTGTTTATCTAATTATTTAATATTGAAAATTAACAAGCGTGAACACAAATTGGGGGTAGAGGTTCAACCTCCCTACTGAAATATCAGAAAAACGTTATAAAAAAAATGATCTACAAATCTATAAGTTATTTTGCAAATAATATAATATATGTTATGTAACGAGTAATAAAGCATGCTATTTATCAACATTTAATATTTTAAACTTTTTCAAAATTTCCCCCGAAATGTTTTCTTGTGTTCGTACGCGGTATATGGACTGAGTTAATTTTATGTATGAAATTATTTTAAGTATAAAAAATAACTATCGAATATTTTTTAACGATATTAAAGTGTAGTCGAAATCGTTTCACGAGTTTAATTAATAAACAGTCGCCACGTTTTGCAATTCTTAACACATCTGAATAATAAGTCTCTCGCGCGGCATGCGCATTAAGTCATATTTTATCCTCCCACTTATCACACGTTACCCGTGAAAAATATATTGTGCAAAATTAAGACATACACATGACAAACAAAACAACATTTTATTAAAAAAAAAAAAAACTGTCTTATATAGTTGTGAAGTACAGAATGGAAGTTATTGATTATATAAACGAAAAATAGATATAAAAACAGATATATACGAAATGTCAACTAGTATTAAGACAGACCATTCAGATAATTTAATGATCAAAATATATTAGTCAAAATATGATTATCATATTTTTAAAGCTCGAGTACAAAAATTAGAGAATACAATTTAATAAATTTATCAAAGGACCAATTAATTATAATGTGAACCAATAGGTTCATCTTAGCTTACCTTTTAGTAATTTAGTTGAATAATTTATAATGCTCAGCGTTGAAAATTTAAATGAGTTTTATACTTAATAAGCAAAAGCATTGTGTTAGGAATTTAAAAATCAGTAATACTTAACAACGATTACAAATATATACTAAACTAGCTGATTCCGTGCACTTCGTTGACCATTAAAAGTGCTAACTATAATATAATATAATTTTTAATTTGTTTTTTTACTATTACAACAAAAAATTGGCATACAATATTGGATTTACTTTTTCTAATAATGATTAATTAAACTTTCATGTTATAAGAAATGCAAGTATTAAATAAATAATGGCTAATTAGAAAATAAAATAAAATAAAATTGTACTCGTGCAGTTTTTCTGGTAACGCCAATAACGGAAAATGGAAAATTAAGTAGTAATAATCGAATAATCATATTTCATATAGATAATACCTAAATTTTACAACTATTGCGTTTTATGTAAGGAGAGGGTATTTACGGCTATAAATAAAATCGAACAGATTAAAAACGATACGAAAATTATCACTTAGCAAAATGTAAACTTTATTTTAAATAGTGAAACATAATATTAATACCTAATATTCAATGCATGACATATTTCTCCATGTTGATCCATTGTTTTGGTGTTGGCTGGGAGCCCCATTTTAACGATTAATCATTTCATATGGACAATTTTACAAGCTAAAGCTTGCTGTAGCTTTTTCAATTCGAAAAAACATTCCGGAACTTAAAAAATCAATCACCAAAAAAATTTGAAAAAAAGGTTTTTTCCAAAAATTTTTTTGTAAAAACTTCTCCTAGCAATTACAAGCAATTAACAAAAATTTGAGCCAAATCGTCCCAGCCGTTTTCAATTGATGAATTGTTATACATTTTTGGCTCCATTTATATATATATATATATAAAATTATTTTCATATTAGCACTAAGATCAGTAATTTATGCCCAACATGACGGATACATTTTTTTATGTCCTGAAACTACAATACAACAATATTAGCAAATGCTTGTTTTCATCAGTTTATTCGTCTTCTGTTTTTCTTTCTCCTTCTTTTCTATTTCTATTGAAATTATAATTACTATCACCTCTGCTATTTGCATACTTAAAAAAAAAACTCAATAGAATCTGTATGTTACAATGTGCGAAGGGTTGATCTAGTATACATCTAGAAACTGATTAGACCGGTAAACGAGCCGTACGCTGGTACAAAAACACACTTCTGTAGTCTCTTCTGCTGGACGATGACAACGTTTGACAGACAGATGGATAGACTAGTTCTGACCTGATATGGATTTCCTATTCAACGTCTGGTTTGATTTCTCTTTACTAAATTTGTATCTTGTTCTTTCCTCGTTGTTGTTGGACATTTTTTTTAATAGCGTTTTCTAAACAAGAATGATCTAACCCATTTTCAAGCCTATTTTCTACAGGACTCAGAGGATATTTTTCGCACTTGTCAACGGTATGATGTCTCAAACTAAAATATTAATCGGTGTTTGGTGCAGTATGGTGTAACAAAATGAGAGATAGATTTAAAAAAAAAAATCATAATACAAGTGTCCCAGCACCAATGCAAAGAAATTTATTCATAAATGAATTATTTATTGGTATAAAGATAGATGAAAATAATAGGTTGGCCATGATGTAATAACAACCCATTGTAAAATCTGCAATACTGTCTATCTCTCATTTTAGAATATAAAAATATTCAAACATAGTTTTAATATGACTATGAAATTATCAAACAAAAATAAATTAGTTCCGTAGTAACTATAGCATGATCTTCATTAATATAACTAAAGGTAAATAAAAATGCAACTAATTTCCAACTGAAAATAAACTTGAATTTTTTTTCTTCTGAGTGTTGTAAACATTATAATTTTTACCCGAATTTTTATACTAGTGTAAAAGTTCAAAACAATAAGTACGATAAATACTTCATTATTAAGACCTTCAAAAACAATAATAATAGCTTAGATATTTAATTTCGCACAGAAACTTATTGAAAGAAGAATAGTTCTCAGTTCTCATACATAAAATTGTCATATATACAATCTTATAGGTATATGGTATATAACTCTATTGTATATTGTGAAAAATTAATATTTGATATAATTTAATAATTTTTAACAATCTAAAATATACCATTAACTTATTTAAAAGAGCACAAACTGCAATATTTGTATTTAAAATCATATTAAAGGTGCATAAGATCTCTCTCGAAAAATAATACGATATAATTTTTATACAGTTATGCTTTTAGTTTTGTTTTCCAGATTTAATTTTAATATTAACAACAATTTCGAACTTCATGATTTGACAGTTAAAAACCATCTTAACCAATAAATTACTCAGTAATATTAAAATTTAATTTTCTGATCAATTAAATCATCTAAACAAAATTTCTGACAATCCGTTTTATGGTCAAAAATTAAAATTAAAAAATGTCTTGGTAGGTACGGTAAAAAAAAATGAAAAAAATCAACCTACTTGGTTTTTAATTATTGAATAAAAAGTAAAATATTAAAAGGGTTTTAACATTTTAGCTTTTAGGTAAAAGTGTTTTTACCTATTATTTATTTAGTTGTCATTATTATGAAATATGTGCAAACTTAAATTAATATTGATTTCAAATCTTAAAATTTATTATAGATAATATATATTATTTTGACTACCTATTTAACATCTCTAAGCTATTAAGCTATTTTAATGAGTTTTAATTTCATTAAAAAATAAGAATTATCAATGGCTATTACATAACTATTTAAGATAATAATACATTTAATATATAATATAAGAAATATAGTGCATATATAAATATTTATATATATATATATATATATATATAGTAAGTGAAAAAAAAAACTAATAAATCGAATATTTAATCTTCTCCAGCACTATTTATTAAATTGATTCACTATCTAAAAAAATTCTATAAAACCATTACATGCATCATAGATTCTGACAACACACTATATAAAAAATATTATGGACCAACATAATTTAAAATTACCAATAACATTATTAATTTATTTCATTACTGAAAGAAAACCATTTGTAAAAATTGTATAAAATGTTTCATTTTCATTATTTTTATCACTAATATTCAAAGAAATGAACATCAGTACTTTTATTTTAAAATAATACACTATTCGTACATTTAATATTTTGCACGCAAATCTGTATCAGTATGAAAGTGGAAAGTAAAATCATATTGCTTCCGGAGAATCTGGGTTGCATAAACCGAAGTCTCCTTTATCGGTAGTAATTACAGTTATTATTGTTTCAAAAATTTTGTTTTTTCATATACCTTCTTATTTAGAGTCTGATTTAAATTACATAAATCCATGTCATTCGATTTTCACGAATAGCAAAGAAAAAAAATTTGTTACTCAACACAACAATACCATATATCAATAAAAAGTTATGCAGATAGAATAAAAAAAAGCCTCACTTATTCAACGTGAATAATATCTATATAATTACCTACCCAAAAGATTTTAATTAGAATATTAGTTTTAGATTCATAACAGTAAATTTAAAATATATTTTATTTTTAAAATAGACATATACTCTACCTAAATATAATCATTACCACAATATTCAGATGTAATATATATTTAAATATTTTGAATGAATTAGAAATTGAAAAGGTGTTAAAACTACATTTATATATTAAACTAAAAGTAACCCAACTCATATTAAATTATAGGTAGATCAATAAGTATAAAAATATAAAAAAAAAACTTTAAAGGAAGTATAAAATGATTAAAAAGAAAAAGAATAAGAAATATCAGAATTCATTTTTTTGCATACCAATTTCGAACTTAATCTAAAACTCGTATACTAACTCATAGACTTTCTAGTTGTAATCCGACGCGATTAATTATTGTTTAATGTACAAGGGGAAACCGAAAAAATGACATCGTAGTAATGTTATGAATGTGGAAAACAATAGACTTTCTCTTTCATTTCAATAATAATTAATGAAATCATAATTGCAAAGTCGTAATTGAATTTCAAAATTGGTGAAATCGATAAGGAAATCCAATTTTTTTTTTTAAGAAACGAGATATTTCAAGTTACGACAGTAGTAGCTGTCATTTTTATTTAAGCTTAATGGGATTTGTTTATCACAAATTAATTCTCCCAAAGCCTATATCAATCGATAACGTTTCAATTACAATATCTCGAGTCTGTAAATTACGTGGTAAATTGTTTAACTTTATTGATTAACTGGCATGGTAAAGCGACTTAAAAGACTTAGGAGAGCTCAAAATACGAGTTAATTTAGACTTAAGTAGCTAGGGCGATAGTTGATATCATTTTTTTATAATATTGATTGACCCAACATAATAGCGCCAGTGGTATGTATGAGATTTTCTAGAACTGAAAACCGTTTTGAAGTGCGCACATGGAAGAAACCAGCGTAAAAATAACCGGTTTCCTCATATTCCGCAGAAACATGAATACAGTGCTCTTATCTCGATGTCGGTTATGAATCGTATGAATTGAAGAGATATTAGTCAAGAGTATAAAAAAAATTGACATTTTTTCATGAAGAAATATGCAAAGATGTCTAGCCGATGGCAGAATAAATTGTAAAAGTAATCATTATAACTACAAAAATTATTCAAAATTTGTTCCATTTAGCTACAAAAAATATTAAAGGATCTAAATTTCTAAATTTGACTGATATTATTCATCAAACAACTGCAGAAGTTTCTACAAAATAAATGTACTAAAAAAACAATACACCTATACTCAGTGGTGAATTTTAAAATATTTTGTGAAAAAGTTTAAAATTGTTCTAAAAAATAAGTGATATTAAAATATTAAAAAAAATATATGAATCAATAATTTATAATAATATAATTACACTATTTTATTATGATTATAAATAGAAATAAAGAATTATTTACAACCTCATGATATAAATTGATGTTCACTGTCTTTGTACCATTATAGTAAGTGATTTAAAAACTTTTTTTCTTCTAGGGGAGGGATGAGACCTGGGAATTCCTTGAAAATTCTGCTAATATTATCTATACAATACCCACAAATGTATTAAGATTGATATGTTAGTCGAAAAAAAATCCATTCTTTCTTCGAATGATGCTAAATATTAATAACTCATATACATAATTTATTAAATAAAAATGTTTTATTGATAACAGTCAAATTAGAAGTTCATATATAATGCGTACGCATGTAGATAATTAAATAGATAGTAATAAAAGATTAATTTTGTTTTTATTAAATAATATTAAGTATAGCCATGAATAGAAAATTACACTTAAGAAAAAAAAAAAACTATCTAGTAAAACGGATAGTATTCAAACCTGGAACCATCGTATGCACTATAGGTATCAATATTTGTTTGAAATTACTGAAGAAACCTCGCAACTAACAATATATTGATTTGATTCTTTCGCGTTATCGTGAAACACATGCTTCAGACACGCATAAGGCTGTCAGATTTTTGAAAGAACAACAACGCCTAATAACAGGAATACTTTGTCTAGCACTCAATCCGAAACGTAGATAACAATCGGAGACCGAAATAAAAATTCTTGTTTTAACTAAGTATAATACTCACGGCGAGCAAGACGTGATCAAATAAAATTGCCGCCAGACTACCAGAGAGGAGCAAATCGTTGAATTTTTAGGTGGACCTAAACTTGTAATATCCGTGGTCCATCCGTGTATGTCATAATAAAATTGTTTAGTGCTCATACTTAAATATTATTAAGTACGCGGTAACATAATTATTACCACAAATTCCGCACTTTGACTAATTTCAATGATATACCTCGGGTATGTTTTACGACTACGTAATACGAGAACTAAAATTCGCACTCACCCGGTTGCTCTCCAAAGCCTCCGCGCTGTGCTCCTCCTTTTGCCTGAAGCAATTAGTGCATTTCGACTTGTTGAATATGTTGGGCGAGAACTTTTTGCACTCCCCGTTACGAGTCATAGGTCCCACGGTCATACCTCGCGCGCGCACTAAGACCCGACGAACGTCGACGACGACGTATATCCCGCGTACTCGTCGGACACCGCCGAACTTCGCGACGCCATTCGAGCGTTCCTGACAGTAGGAATATCGACGGTCGACGTCGCGTCAATTCGTGTGTATGTTGTACTCGGCGATTTCCCCGCACAATTAATCACGATCGACTCCGCACACGCGCACTAGGAACGGTCAAAAGAACGGACACCCGCAAAAGAACGATGCGACACGCTCGCCAAGATCAATTTTATTATACGAGCACACGCAATTATTGAACGCGCGAACGTGAAAACTGAAAAAATGTGTTAAATTCGAATACGAAACAACTCACAGACGAAATCGTACACAGATAATCCACGCACACCGAAGGTTGGTCGATAGCTGCCGTATCGTCGTCATCGCCGTCGCGAGAGGAACGTGCCGACCGTATGGTTACCGCCACAACCGTCGTACTCCGTAGGAGGGGGACGGAGCTCGACGCGCACACACCTACAGCGTTATCTGTACGACGATACTTCGGTACGACGTCATTTCAGAAACGCTGTTCGCAGGTATACCGAAATCGTTTTAAAATAATAGTCTTACTGTCCTACATTAATCATAGTATAATGCCAAGTTCGCGCTATTGCAGTTTCTTGCATTGTGGAATTGCTTGCATATATACCATAGTAAATAAGTTTAATGATACGCTAGGTGCATGTTCACATATATGCTTGTACATTGGCGGATCTATAGGGGGGGAGGCCCTCGGGCCTTTTTTTATATATTTGATATATAGATTTACCATTTACACAACACATTTTGAAAAAATAATAATTATTAATTATTATTATCTTTAAGTGTTGTACTTCTTTTTCCATAAATTACTTAAACTACATCAAGTTTTCATTGCAGGTGCGAAAGCAGGAAATGTTTATTTTTGGCGGGGGGGAGGTTGAAAAATTTATACTGTGATCATTTTATAGTATACGGATTATAACAATTTGATCCGAATTTGATATACGGATTTCTGGGGGTGGTGACCTCCTCAACCCACCAGGTTTGACCTTGCTCATTGTACTTGTATATTACTCATGGATATTCCTATTTGGAATTCGCCCCCCCCCCCTTTAACTAAGCTTCAGATCCGCCCCTGTGCTTGTATATTTGTTAGTCTTGTGCGTATTTAGTTTAGTTTGAAAAGTGATGTGATCGCGAGTAGAAATGCTGTTTAAATTTTTAACGAAACGGTTAAATGTATTCAACAGAAAAAGGAGTATTTATGATTTGCGGTGTGCTTTGGAAAGAAATCTTGAAAAAGAAGCTAAAAGCTTTAAAAAAAAAGATTATGGGTTCGACAATGGATAAGTAAAAGTAATAGGGTTGGCGCATCAAATAGTTTATGTTTGTATTAAGAAATGATGATCCATCATAATACTAATACTTTTTAAGAATAGATTACTTTTTTGAATATTTACTGGATAAAATCAAACCATTAATTAAAAAAGAAGAAACTTTTTTAGAAGAGCTTGCACGTACAAAATTGAAATAAGTATTTCATTTTTTGGCCTCATACAATTCTTTAAATATCATAATCTTCAATATTTATTCAGATTTCCTAAGAACACAATAAGTATATTTGTATCAGATGTATGTGATACTATTATTAGTTTATTATATACTATAATAAACTTAAGTTTGGAGGCCATTTTTAGTTTAAAAAATGAATTATTAAAAAAATGTACTTAAAACAAAATTAATAAAACACAATTACATTGATCACGTGATTCACTATTAGGTTCTGGATTAAAATGGCATGCAATTATCTAATTGCTTTCGATTTCTGTCCAATATGTCGGACTGCGTAAACATTTGAGCAAACAAGAAAATGCATACATATTATCAAAGATCACATTTGTTTAATATTGTTCTTGCATGAGTAAAAATAAGCTTGCAGGAGAAAGTGTGTAAGAAATAGCATTAGTGTGAATCCAGTATAAGGCAATGGTGTATAACCTAGGGGTCGCGACCTCTGAAGGAGTCGTCAAATTTTATAAGAGGGTCACCAATAATTTAACATCAAAGGAAAAAGTATTATATTATATATATTATTTTATATAACTTTATATTTATATTTGAGATCTTATATAACTCTAATTTTATATTTTTTTCATACGTTTTAAATGAATTAAACTAAAAAATATTAAAATTGCCTAAAATTAAAGATTTAATTTATATAAATAAAATGTTTGTGTGCATTAGTATATTATATACTTATATAATGATGGTAGAAAAGGGGGGGTCATTTCATCAAAATAAATTAATTTGAGGGTCATGAATCAAAAAAGGTTGCGCACCACTAACATAAATTATTATTAGTACCGGTTTTAAAAAATTTGATGCCCGGGGCTAATAATAATGCAGTACCCTTACGTAGGTGAAAGTACGGGGTAGGTTTATGACTTTTTTTTATTTGAATAATTATAAGAATACCCTTATACCAATAGCGCCTGGATCAAGCTACTCAGTTTGACGCAAGAAAATTTGACGCGTACGACATTTCGACGAATGTTAATTCGATGCATTTACTATATTCATCCAATTTCAGTAAATAAACAAAAATATTAAAAATATTAGGTATAATAATACTGGTACAAATAATTACATTTTGATGACCAAAAGTAGTATTGTTCAAGTCTCAGCGAAAATGTAGTGAATGTCTTGTGCTAGTGTGTTAATATTTTGTTTATTAAAATGCATGATGAACATTTAACGACAAAGATAACATTAAAGATAAGTATTTTGAAATTGTTCATTTATACACAACTATTAAAATTAATAGCAATATATATATATATATTATATACTAATATAATATATTATATTCTAGCTGATCCTGTGCACTTTGTTATCCATTAAAAGTGGAAATTATAATATTATGTTTTATTTTATATAATTAATTACTCGACGTTGCCTGCCGACCAGTAACCATGCATACCTTCGTAATTCGTAAGCGTATTAAAATTATTGTCAATGTCAAATTCTCATTTATTTTTATCACCGAATAAAAAAAAAACAATTTTTTTTATACGTTTTTGAATTAATAAATTATAATTTTATTTATTTTAATCATTACCTAAGTAAATTAAGAAAAACAATTCGTAAATTATATTATTATCTTCCATTAGATAATAAGTTTAGTTGTTGCTCACGACTTCGTCCGCATTAGTTTCTGCTATTATGATCGCGATTAAGAAGTTTTTAAAAAAAAATATTTTAAAGTATTTCTACGTAAATTATATTTTTAGTTTAATTTTCTTGTGGCAGAAGAAAATATTGATTTTCTCCGCGACCCGGTCTTGACAACGTGACATATAATTGGCAGTTTGAAAAGCAGTCTTAACAAAAATCGATCCTATGTGTTTAAATATTTGCCCCTGTGATTTCTTAATTGGTACGGCAAAAGATAACTAAACAGGAAATTGAAATATTTTAAAATTAAAAGGTAAATCATTTGGAATCATTGGTATTCGAGGTATAAGCACTATTTGACCCACTGCTAGACCAGTCAAAACTATTGCAACGATCACTTTAATGCAAAGAAATTGAAAAAGAAAAATGCAAAGAAACTTCAAGTCGGGTTCCGTTACATATATTTGGTGTGTTAAGATTTATAAGTAAAATTATTGGAGCACCTATTTTTAACTTGAGGGAATATGGAAGAAGGCCACTCGGATTTAAAGAATTAAGAAACTCCTGTAGGTACTGGACTGCATTTTCTTGATTTAGTTAAAATTAGGTCGTTAATTTCGTCAACGCTACTGTATCACGTCGCCAATATTGTCCTTTGACATATCTATTGAAAATCTTTATTTTCTATTTCGACGATATTAGGATAAACTTTCGATATTAAATTCTCGATGCTAGTCACTCTTTCTCCTAAATCGCGATCAATTTAAATTTTATTTTCAAAATAAGGTACTTTTCCGTTTCCTATTAAAAGTGACTATGAAGGTAAATTTGCACTACCCTCCCTCCCAAATGTATTCTCATATTAGTAGATAGTTTTAAGGTATAAACAAACTTTCATCATAAGGAACTTTTAAGGCTGAGAGCGTTCAACGCTCGACTCCCTCGCACGATTTTGTTCATTGATTGCTCGTTGAATAGCCAACCTAAGCATATTTTCATCCGCTGTTTAATTGCTGCGCAAAAGTCGTAGCCGCTTTGCAGTATTAGTCTGCCGAGAAAGCTGAATTTCTATTCTAGGCATTATTATAGTGACGAAAAAGATAACGTAGGAAAATAAAAACTTAACCAAACCGTATCTTACGGAAAAAAATTAAATATTATAAAGGTATTACACGATGAGATATAGCCGAAACAAATTAAATACTATAACACGTTCAGTGCCGACGATTGATTGCTCGACTCGATCCCGACGATCGGGATTTCATACCGATAATATATTAATAACATATTATTTTCGTTATTGGTGGTTACTATAATATTCTTACGAAATATTATAAATTTATTTTAATAATGTACAGAGTGTATCTTGCTCGGATGTATAATAACAATAAGTGTATATTTATTTTCACAGACTATGGTACACTCAATATTCATACTTTTACATACCATTATTATTATCGTTATTATTATTGTCGCGGCTCAGTTTTGGCGCGGAAACGCACTATATGTGCTTCATAATTACTGTGGCACTCAACGTGTTAATTAATAACACATTTATTTGGATAAGGATTAATATTTTGTCGATACAACTCTTTTGCAAATAATTGGCAATAATGCATTAATTTCGACCAAATTTTATTACCATAAAAAAGGTTATAGTGAGTCAATCTTAAAAGATAAACATATACTGTTGCGGACATTTTTTTAGATCATTTAAAGAGGAATAATTCTTTCATACATAATTTTTAGGTAACATGAACCTTTTACATAGCGCACGCTATGGAAGTCCTCAAATATGAATAATTTTCTCCGTATTTGCAACATTTTTCACTGATGCTTCGCTCTTATTGGTCGCAGTGTAATATTATATAACTTAAAACTTTCCTCGAAAAATGGACTGTCCAACAGAAAAATAATTTTTCAATTCGAACCAGTAGTTCCTGAGATTAACGCGTTCAAACAAACAAATTCTTTAGTTTTATAATATTAATATATAATAATAATAAAATACGTCAACATTTTCTTAGATCACAAACAACTTTTATCGAAGTGTTTTCTTATTGAGTGACGATATAAATTATATAATTTTAACATAAAATATATCGATTTGACATTTGTCGAAATGTCGGTACACCGAAATTGCACGCTTCGAAATATCGTATGCGTCCCATTGCGATCTTGCATCGCATTTATCGCGTCCATTTGACACGTGTAAAAATGACGTACATTCAAAATAATATACGTAGAAATGCAATAAAGTTCTCTATTGAAGCTCATTATATTTTAAATTACATGAACTACAATGGTTAACGTATCTTGTAAAGTGCACATAGCTTATAAAATTGTATTAAATCTTATTGGTCGTCATGCCGCAGAACTAACAGTTGTCTACGTATTTTACATCATTTCAAGATAATAATAACAATTTATCTAGATAACGATGAATCCCTTATAGTGACACTTTTTTAATTAACAAAGCAACTGCAATACAATGCAGAACTATACATAGTACTAGGAAATATGTTTCTGTTTGTATTTGACTTTCATAATTGTAATATTATGTATGTTACGTATTTAAATTTATGTTTTCAGAAAAACAGTGAACCCATGACATTTAGATTATGATACATGAAGGTGGTCTAATTATTTTATATTATGTTCTAAGTAGTTTACACCGCTCTAATACTGCTAAAACTAGAAGCAGTACATTTTTTAAACTAGATAACTAGGTGACACAAATGTCACCCAATGAAAAAATTCTGTCACCTAGTTGATAGTATTTTGAAATATTAAAGAAGACAATTTAAATTAAATATAAGTTTATTTATAAAATTATTTAAATTATATAAAGAAAAGTAATTAAGTCAAGTAAGATAGATACATTTGTGTATAATAAAATACATTGTCATATTATCAATATTTAATTTTTCTAACAGTATTAAGGTTTATTTCTAATTATTATGCGTAGCGAAAGTGAAATACTAATTACTAATTACATCATACTATTATTATACATATTATACATATACTATTTTAAGAAAAAAATGATTTGCCACCCAGTGAAATTCCTTACATATAGTAGCTAGAATTATCACTGGCTAGAATTATGTAATATATTGTAAGTACATGGGCCGTGATATGGCTAGGTTTTATACTTTTCAATAGAGGAGATGTAAGTATATAATGTTTGATTAAGCTTAAATATATTTTTACAGATTTAAGACTTTATGTGTAAAATATTAACTACCTAGAAAATAATTTAATGATAATCATATCTAATATTATCATAGATTAAATGTAAATATATACCTATGCATTTATTTACATTCAATCTGTATTATTGAGTATTACTAAGTATTTAGTATGGTTTATAAACTTATAGTACAGAAAATTTATAAAATATATATATATATATAATCATAAGAGACATTGTAGTGATGGCTGAAATATTTTGAGAGTAGTATGACCAGAAGAAGAAGTATAGAAAATATAATTCAATATTTATTTATATTTTTTATATTTCATCTCTACATATAAGTACCAATGTATTGACTAATTGTATATTTAAGATTAATAAATTGTATGACGCATTAGGTATTTAAATTAATTATATTATTTGTTTTATTCTTAAATATAAATTTCTAATGTATTTGGAATAATGTATTTTCATTGGATGCATATAAATATTATACTCATTATTCCATTTTTAATTTTAGATTTATTGTATATTTATTGTATATTATATATTATATTTATATATTTATTTTATACTACATTGTTACTCTAAAAATATTGTTAAATTATTTCAGTTATTTAAATATTTTATTAGCCACCCTTAAAAAATAAAACTTCTTATAATAGCACCCGACTACCAATCCTATTAAATATAACTTTTCCAAATTAATCCAGTTGTGGACCGTTCATTTTATTCTCATAACCCATAAAATAAATACCTAAATAAAACTAATAATTATTATTTTTTTATCCATCACAATAAACCTGGTTCATAACACAAAAGTATAAAAAAAATGTGGGTACCGGGGAAAAAAAAGGGTAAGTATTGAGTATAACAGGTCTGACCAGTTTCATTTAAATTATTTAACAACAAAAATACAGTGAAAGAACATAAATCATAAAATAATTTTTTTAGAAAAACAATTTACTCTTTCATAATTATTTTAAAACTAACGATTTAAAAATTAAATTATACAAAAACTAAAAATAGTTAGTAGTTCAACTTTTAGATTTCAAATAAATTTAAACAAATTAAAAATAAAATAAAAATAAATATTAGACCTGTCTCTAAGTTGCCTTTTTCCTCTCGTATTTAATGTTATGTTCTTTCATTTTTATATATAATATGTTAAATTAAAATGATATGCCTTGAATCATAGATTATAAATATATTTTAAAAAAAATAAAAATTCTTAAAAATTATAATTCAAATAAAATTACAAATAACATATTTTATACTATTAATTATTAATTAAATATTAATATATTATTATATACTAATAATATAATTATTAATAAAATATCAATTAATTAAATGAATTAATATTTGATAAACACTTTTTTTTAAAAGCAGCTCATTTGTTGAAAACTCAAACTTTTTAAGAAATATTTTAAATCTGTAGTTACTGTTGTAGTATTATAATAAAAATAATTTTTACTCTATTTAATAAATATATTTAAAAAAATTATAAAATTATTATTGGAAGTTATACCTCTAAATTGTACTATCGAACATATTAAAATGTTATTTATAATTTTCAATGAATAAATTATTTTAAATTAAAAATTAAAAAAAATTATTCAATTTATAAATGTACTAAATTATATTTAAACTGTTAGTGTTAGGACGGTACCAAGGGAGGAGTAAGAGAGAACGACTGCCGCCCAAGATAATTTCTTGCCTTTCTTTCGCCTTCCCAGACTGGTGGCTAACAGACCAAATTAGTTTTTTAAAATTATAAAATATAAATAGATTTATATATAATTATATTAATTTAAAATTATAATTTAAACAATTTTTGAATATAAGTATTATAATATCTTAACAACAGTGTGATTTCAACCACTCAAACCCTATTCTGATTTCTCATATATTTTAATCGACATTTATTTAGTAATCACTGTACTCCAAAATTTACGAGTGTATTAATTAGGATGGGCATATTATTTAATCGTAAAAACTAAATAAAATGACTCTTTTAATTTTTTTCTTGTATTTGATAAATATAGCACGATTCAAAAAGTTTAAAAATAGTGGCATTCGCCCATAAGAGGAGATTGGGGGGGGGGGGCTTGGGGGGGGCTTAAAAAGATCAAAATTATTAAATTTCGTAGTATAAAATATTAAAAAGGGTACTTATTTTGCAACAATTGACATTTAAGCCCCCCTTAAAATTCAATCAAATCTCCACCTATGCGTTCGCCTATTAAGTAGTTGGATTACCACGCAACTCGTTATTGTTTTCCTTGTCAATTTTTTCAACTGATCTATTTGGATCACCGTTTTCCGACTCAAGATTTAAGAATTAGTAAAAGACCATTATAAAAAGTAGTACTACAAAGCAACATGATAAATCAATATCACAAAAATTATCTATGACTAAATGGGAAGGGTTTAAAGTTACTGAAAAATGTATAAATCTATTTTAGCTTTTACTAATAAAGAATATGAGGTATTTATAAAAAAAAATCATTATATTCAACAATTGCAGAAATATTACTTTTTATGGCCCGTCAAAACATATTTTAACGTGGAGATAATAAAAATGATAAAAGCATTTAAAAGGTAAATTGTTATGCAAAAGACTAAAAAGATAACAAAAAAAACTGGCGAGTTGCCTTAAAATGCAAAATAAACTCATCACAGTAAACAAAATTAATGTTTTGTATAATGAATTGAATGGTTGTCGAATCAATTGCAAATTAATTTTATAAATCTAAGTACTTTTCAGTTTTAATTGATAAAACCAAACACATTAGTAAAACTGAACAACTATCAGTTCCACATTACCAAAAGCCTAGCTTTTCTTTCTACATTCCTTTCTATATAGAAAACGTTGTAGATAAGTTTTTGTTGCTTATCACAATAGAAGAATAATACTTCCTTGTTTAAAAATGTTTTTATATTTAAATCATGCTTTGAATTGTATTTTTTATTTTTGAATACTGCTATTAATTGTTATTAAATGTCTGTTGTATGGAAAAATACACTTCAACAATATTATAGTATTCATTGATACATAAATCATTATTATAATTCTTTTTTTTTTTTTTTATTAACATAAGTAAAATAGTTGAGCCTTGCCTCTTTAAAAAATTGAATTGATTCAAAGTTCTCGTAGAAAAGAAATGATGGTGGTGTATCTATATTAGTGAAAATCAACCTTCACTTATAAACAGTATATTATGTAATGATTATGTGTAACAATGATAATCATGTAATGATAAAAAATTTTCAAAAACCAAATTTTTTTAAATAAAAAATTATGAATAATTAGGTATTTACTCTTACTATAAGTTAATTATTATATTTAATAGTTTTACCATTAATAGTTTATTTCGCCTTAAAAAAATTTCAATGCCAATACATAACACAATTGTATATTAACTTATCTATAGTATCGAATTTAAGGATTGAATTTTTAGTTGCATTTTTATTTGTGAGTAAAATATTATTTATATGTTAAATAAAATTATTAACAATTCAAATACAATATATATATTTGAAAAAAATAATATACCTATTTTATATAACGATAAAAAATCAAATTAAGTAGTTTAAATTAATGTACTAAATTAATATTATTATTATAATTAATAATCTTTCTTAAAATATATTTAAAAAAGAACCGGATGGGCCTCGCTCTGCTGTACAGTTGGGGGTTAGGAGTGCACCTCGTTTATAGGATAGGTCATTATTACAATGAATTTTTTAAATTTGAATGCAATGATAGATATCATTGTATACGAATAACGATTCTGAACGGAGTTAATATGTTTGTCTAGGATATAATACATTGTTATTTATAAATATTGTAAAAAGTATATTTTATTTTGAAACGATAAATATATATTTCAATTAGGATGGGTTGGCAGTTGCATACAGCGATATAGTTTGTCAGTCTAGAATATTATACATAATATTATATTTTACATGTAATTTTATATCAATATTCGCTGTTCAAATGCTTATAAAAATTGTGATTATGGATTTTAATAATTTTTGAATGACATTAAGAACTACTTCTGTGGAATCTTCTATTAAATTTTCAAGTATTTTGTACGAGCCAAATTTTTTGATCACCGATTATAAAAATAAAATGTAAAAAAATCGAATATTTTAAATGCCTATAAGTGGCTTAAAAATCAATATAATATTTTGAAAAAAAATATGACATAAAGGAAATACCAATCTTAACAACTGGTAGAAATTTCAAAAATCTGCGACTTATATTTTTTGAATTATAACAAATATTTAAAATCGTTTGAGAATAAATCGCTATTTTATGCAATTTCGTAAATATTTGAATTTCAAACAGTCATAAAATTTTTTCCTCTAAGTCCGGTAGAAATTTTTTTAAAGATTTTTGAAGAATAGCTTATAGATAACCTAGTGTTAAAATTTGAACCTTAAGTATGAACAGAAAAATTTTATGAATTTTTTCTACAAAATAACTTGCAAATTATCGTGATTTTTACACATTTTATACAAAATTTGAGCTTTAAGGGCTTATAAAAAAAAGTTTGAATAAACCGATCACCAATATTTTTTAGTTACGATAAGTTTAACTTATTATAAACCTTGTATTAAATTTTCAAGAGTTTTCGGTCTGCCAATTAAATTTTATAGATGTTTAAAAACAAAAATTTTACAAAAATCGAAAATTTAAATTGTCTATAAATAAGTCAAAATATGTCAAAATACTTTGAAAACCTAACCGTGTATAGAAAACGTCAATATAAAGATTTGTTGAAAATTTCAAGTTGTTGCGATTTTTGATTTTTGAGTTAGAGCATTTAAAAAAAATGTAATTGTAAAAACTTGATTTTGCGTAAAATTTCCCGTTTTTTCGTAATTTTTTTATCGTTCTTTTCGATTTTTTTAAAAAGTATTGAAGTAAAATATAAAGTAAAAGACTAGCCAAAGTACCATCTACATTCCCTTTCCTTTCAGAAAAGTTGCTACATAAGCAAATCGAAGCGTTTTTACTGCCAAAAAAAGTGTCGTCAGTCACAAAACTAAAAAAATTAAAATTAAAATAAAAAAAAAAAATAAAAAAAAAACACACATCATTATAAAACCAATAGATTTTATCCCTCCGTTCAGATTCTATAATATTGAGGTATCCCTATATTATAAGATATAAATATAACCAATATTATATTAATTTCCCATGCTCCACAGTAAACTTTCAAATTTTAAACTCAATATAAAATATAGCTTATTATCACAATATATATTTTTAAACGAAAATATACTATAAAATAACAAAATAAAACAAAAATTTGTAAATGGTTAATACTCATAAATAAATATACTGTTATTAACTATATTCTTCAAACAGTTTAAACAAACTATCAGTGATAATTTTAAATATACAAATACATCAGAGGGCTTAATGTAATACACAAATTTATATAAGCCATAATATATATTGAACAGAAAGTTTGAATTTGAATAAAAAGAATCAATAAAGAAAAATTGAACAATATAACTCAATGGAGGGATTTTCTAGAATTTTAAAATATATTAATATTTAATTTTTTTATGGTTTTGCCTATCATTATACATATGAATAATCATCATTATTTTTTTGATAATAAATTATATTGTCACTTTTTAACCAACAGAATTCCAATAAAACTTATGTAAAATTGTAAAACACAGTTTTCCTCAACAAAAACATAATCAATAAATTCAGAATGCGTCAACAGGTACATGAGAGTGTTTTGTGAATCCAACACACATCCGTTTTATTTAGACGATCACTCAGTGTAGGTCGACGAGTAGGCGAATGTATACGCGCGATGTTCCCCCGATTTTAGATAGGTATCTATATAGTTTATAAATTCATGTGCAGTTAAACAGAGGGATCCAAAGCTTAATCGCATCAATCAACTGTTTTTACTTGACCGGAGTGGTCGCACATCCTTTTACATTAAAACATGGGTAGATTTTGGTGTACTACTTACAGAGCAGAATGGAATAACACGGAGCCGAAGCCCTGGCTAGTCTACGATCCATGTGATATGGAACTTTTCAATGTGATTACCTTTGGATTCACACTATACGCAAATATGTTGATATTTATCTACATCAAATGTATTTCGACAAGGTAAGTCAATTAACTCAATTTTTCTAAAATAATCAACATTAATAGAAACCTTAATACCTTTTTTACATAATATTTATGGGATTTTATGTAATTAAAATGTATAGAATTTTATTTATTAAATACTATACTTTTTACTGATATTTAAGTAAAATAATATTTTGTAATTTAATATAATTATATATAAAAGTTATTAGAGTTTGAATACTTATCCATTCTTAAACACTATAGTTCATATAAACTTGTCTCTCCTATATTATATAATAATGCAAAATATTCTTTTAAAATAAGTATCAAATATTAATTTTATAAAATTTTAAATATATTTATTTATTATGTACTATATTCGGATCTAGGAATTATCGAATAAAAAAAAAATGTAATTTAAAATAATGAATTGAAACAAATGTTTGCATTACTCTCATACAATATGATATAACATATTACACCAGTTATAGGTAAAACGGCTACTATGAAACTATATTTTTATGATTGTAATATAACTTATGCGTCTCTTTGCCGTACATTTTTTATTCAATGAAAAGCCCGCAAAATTGAAACTTAAAATTTATTTTAAATTATTTAATAACTAATATTTTGTTGCTTACTAGTGCTATAATATAAGTATAATAGAAAATATTTGACGAATCAATATTAGAATTTGAAATTTAGTGCAAAGAGATATTTTTTTTTTTTTTTTTTTTTTTTAAACAACTATCCGCGGCATCAATGGCCATTGGATGTAACAGTACATTATCTATAAGTATATTTACATATTACATTAATATTTAAAGGATATACAATTATACAAAGTAATTTAGTATTTAAAACAAGACAAAGTAGTAATAATTAGAGGAGAGGTTAAGTGATTTGTATTATTTACAATTTACAGTTTGTTTATAAGATTCGTATAGAGACTCGTATAAGACTCGCATAGAGATATTGTATTTATGAACATATAAAGTATTTCGCTAAGGAGTCAGTATAACTATGCAACCAGAAACTTCTCCAATAACTACATCATATATTTGCGATAAATGTTATAAAATGAAACACAATATTTTATTTAGTACTTGCACAGTGATATAATATTTTTCTTGTTAATTTATTATATTATTTAAATTTTTTATCAAAATTATCGATTTTGAAAATAACGTAAACTTACAATTTTCATTATACTAAAAGTCAAATCTGAGTAAAAACGTGTTTTTACATTTCGCATCAAATAAAAATACATAAACTTTTATTTTGAGCGTACAACCGTAGGTTATTATTGGAAAAGGTATTGGAAGTTAAACATTTGTCAAAACAATCAACTTTTAACATTTAATCATACACTTTCATCTGAGGTTTTTGAAACGATGTATTTCATAATGTATTAACATTGAGATTCATTTAAAATCGTATTTATGATAACTAGCCGCATACTAAAAATTAAATATTACGCTGCTGCTATTATACGACTCCACCACAGCCGTAACCAGACCACATCTGACTGCGGTATTCATATATATAATATTATATTATAATATATTATAAACGAGTGTTTTTTTTTTTCACCATTTTTACGCCGCGCGCTGCGATCGGTCACGGAAAACTTTTGTTATATTTTTATTTTTTTTCCTACTTACGTAATCACACGACGGAATCACTTCGCCGGACTCGCAACCTAACTCGATTGTGCTCGATTGTGTGCAATATTATATTCTTATGCCTGTGTTGTTTTTCTCCCAGCAGCAACCCGTCGCCCAGGCGTCTGCTGTTCAGAGGCCACTCGGCCCGGTGCGTCGTCAACACGATCGCGTGCCTGGCGGAACTCGCACTGACCGTGGACTACGCGCTGAGCACATGCGGCTCGATGGCCGTGGCCGCGGTCGGCCTGCTGGCTCAGCTCAGCTCCGGGCTGGTGTGCTACATGCTCGAGGTGGCCGGCCAGCCGGGGCTCATGGGCTGCGGCGTGCTCGCGTGGCTGGTGTGCGGCCTCGGCCGGGCGCTGCTGTTCGTGTCGGTGACCGACGCGGGTTTCGCCGCGGCCGCGCACGTCCGGCCGCCCGCGCTCGCCCTGTCCGCAGCCTGCTGTTACGTCACCGCGGCCCTGCACCTGTACGCCTTGATCGGAAGGGTGAGTGGTATGATACGACGCCGCCACACATTGCCGCGCACAACCGCATCGGTGACGCGTTCGCGACTTCCGCAACGACAGCCTTTTGCCCGGCCGACCGGCTGCGGAGGATCGCGTATTTAACGGTTTGAATTTCCTCCGGGGCCACATCATAATCGTGTCCGTTGTAGCCGTTGCTGAGCGTACGCGTGATTGGGAAATAACGATTTTGGAACGCACTCAACTCGGACATATTGTCCGTGTAACATTGTCGAAGAATGAAAGTACTAATCGTACGACTACCGCAATCACTTGAACAGTGCACGTTTTTGTAGGATTCGAAAAACATTACTCGTGTCCGCACGGATTGCACCGCTCCACCAACCCGTCTACTCATCCAAGCGATCATAACGCACAGTGAACGATGTGTAACAGTGTCGTGTGTCGCGTATCGGGTAAACATTTAGAAAACATTTCCGCGGAAATGTCGTTTGGTTCAGCCAAAATCGGAACAACAATTATACTTTTGTACTTCAATTAGTGTTATAGTAACGCGTACGTGTTCGTAAAACTCTTCCCAGATCAAAATCAATTAAAATTTCATTAGATTTCGAAAAATCTTAATTTGTACAGTTCTTCAAACGTACTTATGTGTAACACATTAGTGTGCGAGGAGTAAGGTACTTTTTATAAGTACTGTTTTGTCAACAGAAGCAGATACTTCCGTTAACTTTATTCAGTGTAGTACAAATTTGTAAATCGAACGTTAAGCTGATAATCATAAATTATATAAACTTGACGTCTTTCGCGAAAAAATAAAATAAAAATATATTCACTACCTAATTTACTCTTAAATTTTATTTTTTATTTTTTAATTATGCCGTTTAATTTTTTTTAAATGAACATCTTAAAATTGTTACAGATGGATTTTATCCAAACAATTTTAAACCTTTATATAAGAGTAAACACATAGAAAATAGAAATAATTTGTTCAAAGCTCAAATTTGCTTGAGATTAAATCGTTCATAGGTGTTCAAAATTAGCATATTTTATTATAGGTGGAGTGCGTGTGGACATTTTTTTATAATTATTTATCCTTAACAGCTGGCTATAGAGCCTGGAGATTTTTTTCTTTACTTCCTCGCATAGTTATTATATACTGTGATGAAATATATATATATATATATATTATTAAATGAAAGATCGTCGCAATAAAAATATGATAATAGAAGGGGTATTTTTAAAAATAAGATTTACACTAACCGCGACAGAGTTCATTAATTACACGTACACTGTCATGTAGGCGTTAAATTATATATATTAAAAATACACGAACACATTTTTAATTAATATTTCACCTACGTACACACATGTGACGACGAGTAATGGCTTAATCGATATAATTTTATAGATTTCTAAAAAAATATTATATTTTTCGTATAAATTAAATTTCAGTCAAAGATAAACAAAACCGACTTGGATCTTGAGTTTTATACGTACAAACATGATTTATGTAGCTGGTACTCAAGAATAACGTTTTATTGGTTGACTGGATTTTTACGAAACTGTTACAAACATTTAATTCAATTAGAAGACTTAGGGCAGTTGCCAAATCGTGAAAAGTCTACAACACAATATGGAAGACTTTATGATATTTATCTCAAACAAAAGGTTAGATTGCAGTTGCAAATAGCATGTACTATACTTATTTACATTATTACTATACTTATATCGCTGTAAAATATTATACGGTAATATAATTTTGATATTTAATATACTTATAGGAAATCTATGGAACATCTACTAAAGTATCCATGTGGAAATGTTACTGTATAGCATACTGGAAAGAGTTTCTAATTGGCGGAATACTTAAAATGATGGGGGACTTTGTTGGTTATATTGGCCCTTTAGGAGTATCGGTGATCGTTAATTTTGTTGCGAAAAAGCAAGTTCTTACAAATCAAATAAATATTGAAACAGTAAGTGTTTACATACATATAACATTCGAAATATAAATTAATAAATCATCTAGAATAGCGTAATGTTAACAAATATAAATATAATATTGTCAATTTGTATTTTAAAACCAAGCGATTGTTTGTATACTAATGCTATACACGGTCTGTAATTTTAAAGACCGGACCGGACTGAAAATGTTAATAAAGTACTGAAATCGGACTGAACTGATAGATACATTTTTTTTGTACAGGACCGGACTAAATATTTAAAATTATTTGTTAGAATGAACCGAGACCAGACCACAGGTCAGAACTAATAAATATCGAACTGTAATAGTTTATGAATCGAACCGGACTTATCCAATTTTTTTTCCCGGACCGAAAATATAATATAATTTGATAAAGCGAACAAACCATTCAACATAAAAAAAAAAATCGGATAGAGAAAGTTTTGAATTATACCACATAATTGGTAATTAGTAAAAATTTAAATTGCTCTTAGATTATTGCAAAACTGTACAAAACTGATAATACGTAGTACATAGATAAATACATACTAATATTTATCACAAACACAAATTCTATCGGACGGCTTGACAGCTGTGTACAAGTCCTTTCATGTCATCCGCACCATAATAAGAATAATTGCAACCATTGTTTTTTGAAAATACTTTCAATAATAATTATTAATAGATACCATGAACTGCTCTGAGTTATACGCCTACAAAGTACATAAACATCGACACAGGGGTAAAATATTAACTCCCATGATATTATACATGTTATTAATTCTATAAATAATGTCTTTAAAATTTAAAATCATTGTTTAAAGGATGGTTCAATGGAGCTGTAGGTAACCTAAATGAGACCAACTGGTTTGGATTTAACTGTTGATAAATGTCTATTTTTATATTTTAGAAACGCTCACACGCACATTATTATTTTTAGTTTAATATAAAACGAATTCAACATAAAAGAACAAAATTTTTTAAATTTATTTTGTTAGATAATTGTGTGTTTTTAGGACAGTTCATGTTGTGTTACATTTTCTGAATTTTTGAACAACGGTTACGTAATGGCTCTTATTATGTTGATAAGTTGTATTGCTCAAGGAAGTTTTTCTCAAGCTAGCACCCATATTTTAAACGTCGAAGGGATACGTCTTAAATCGGGACTTCAAGTTTAGTTTAAAAGTTATATCTATGTTTAAAAAATAAAAACTATAGAACATATAATTTCTTAGGCCATGCTTTATTGCAAAATGTTGAAGTTACAACAAACTCAAGTAGATTCGACCTCAGAAAATGGACACATCATAAATTTACTATCAGAAGATACGACGAATATTATGTCAAGTTTTTGGATTGGACATTACATATGGGCAATTCCTTTAAAAGTATGTATGTACAAGAAATATAACAAGATTTATAATTAATACGTCTTATATGCTATAATTACCTTCTTTATTTTAATTGATCAACATAATGGAAATATATTGAATTTTCAATTTTAATTAAAACGAATTATTATTGTACATTTCTTTTGAATTCAAGAGAGTATAATTTAAAAGTGCTAAATACCTACCGGCTTTTTATCTCCCAGACTCGTAAAAAAATTTACTAAAATTCAGTTATTAATATAATATATTATAATATAGAGTTCAAAATTGTATTCTAAATTATTAATTTTTTGAATTTATATTAATTATTATATGTGTAATTAATATTAAAAATTGTTTGATTAATTTCAGATAATATTTTTGATTTATTTATTGTATTTAAAACTCGGATGGAGTGCTATTCTTGGATCTGCTTGTTGTATAGTAATTATGATACCTTTGCAATTTTTTATCGGTAAAAAAATGTCCAGTAACTCGAAAGAAATATCGGTTAAGTATAAAATACACATAGTTATATAATTGCTATTTTTTAAGGGTGAATTAATAATTAGATTATTATGGTAATATTAGAACTTATCAGATAAACGTCTACAATTAACAAACGAAGTACTGCAAGGCATTCGGCTTGTAAAATTGTGTGGATGGGAAAATGAATTCGTCGATCGCATTACAGATGCTCGTAATAATGAGTTAGATCTCTTAGATAAAGATTCTATTTATTGGGGATCAATGAGTACGTAAACAATTAATTTCTTTACAGGTATAATATATTATAATATGGAGACATAAACCATTGTATTTAAATATTTTCAGCTTTTTTGACGCACGCGTCATCGGTTTTAGTATCCTTATTTTGCTTAGGTCTGTATTGCTTACAGCACGGTACACAAAAATTAGATTCTGGTGCAATATTTTCTAGTCTTGCGTTATCCAATCAGTTGACGGTTCCTTTATTTATTTTCCCTATTACTGTACCAATTATTATTGCAGCCATTGTGAGTTTTAAAATATTAATAAGATATCTAACAACTTGTATTATTTTGAATTAGTTTAATTTTTATATCATAGGTGAGTACAAAAAGAATCGAAGAATTTATGTCACTACCAGAAATCACACCAAATACTAAGTATTTAAAATCACGTGCAAACAAAAGTAACAAACGCAAACAAACGGTACTTAAAATGATTTGCCATGATGATTTATAAATACTAAACTTCATAAATTTTAGACGAATGTAACATGGACTAAATCTGATGTAAATATTTCAAATAATTTAATAGACAATATCTCAGAAGAAAATGAAAACGCCAAACAAGAAATTGAATCAGAAGTATGTGTTTCGATAAAAGATGCAGCATTTGCTTGGCCCAATTCGAAGATTCCGGTACTTGCCGTCAACAATTTGAAAATTGAAGAAGGTTTAATTCTATTTTATATTGTGCATAAATATTTTAATATAAAAATTGTTTATATGTAATTGATTGGTGTGCTCCAGGTAAGCTAACAATAATAACTGGAAAAGTTGGAAGTGGTAAGACGTCGATGCTACTGGCTTTACTGGGTGAAATGAATTGTTTGTATGGAGATATAAATTTTAAACGAGGAACAACAGTTGCATACGTTTCACAACGAACGTGGTTGTTAAACGCTTCAGTATTAGAAAATATTGTTTTTGGCGATAAGTACAATAAGTCGAGATTCAAAAGAGTAATCGATGCATGTGCTTTGGGTCCTGATATTGACATTCTGCCTGACAAAGAGAGAACAATAATTGGCGAACGAGGAATAGCTCTGAGTGGTGGTCAACAACAGCGAGTTGCGATTGCCAGAGCTTTATACTCAAAGGCCAATATTATCTTGTTGGTAGGAAAATAATAAAATTTTGAATTAAATCCATATGGTTAATTTTTTTATTAATTTGAACAGGATAACCCTTTGTCCGCATTAGATAGTGATGTTAGTCAGCATGTGCTCTTCAATGGAATAAAAAAATCAACAATGAATCAGATAAAAACTGTAATAATGACTACAAGTTTCGCTAGTGATCTGTCATTTGCCGATACGGTACAATTTTAACCCATCTAAATAACAAACTTATTTAACATAACAAGTTAATAATATGTTAAACGTTCAAGCCACTAAATTCAATCCTGTGTACGATTCATTTTGCCATTCATCATAATTGTTACTCAAATTTTACGGGTCATATGATTCTTTGATATAATCTTCTTTTTTATCTACTTGTTCACCTTTCTCCCGACTATTTGGGGTCGGCCACCCTTATCCTAAACATCCATTAGTTTTGTTTTTCTTTGATATAGCTACCTAATATATGCATTTTATTTGATTTTCTATGAGGAATCGTTACGAAAACATAATCCTCATCAATCCCCCACAAAAAATTTGAAGTACTTACACATGGTAATTTATGTAATTTTCATTGAATTTATTTGGGTATTCAAGAATTAGACTTTAATAATAATTAGATCATGTATGAGTTTTTTTATTTAAATTACTATGCGTCATAAATTTCTGAATTTTTTAAATAGCACATTTTAAAACTGTACTTATACGAGTATATTATAAGTATATATTATATATATATATATATATATATATATTAGTATAGTATATAGCGGGTATGGGCAACTGGCGGCCCACGGGTCGCATCTGGCCCACGAGTCATTTTTATTTGGCCTGTCCAACATTTCCAAATCACATCATACAATTTTAAAGTTTATCGTTTATACTCTATATTTTATAATTTATATGTATAGTCTATATTCTATCTTATCGATATAATAATCGTTATCTGGAATTGAACATCGTTGTTTGTACCGACCTAAAAAAAAAAGGTCATTTAAAAGTTAAACAACTTTTTTAAAATTGGCCTTCTAGTAACTTAAAGTTGCCCATCCCTGGTATATAGTATATTATATTGATTAGCTAAATTAATGAAAAAAAGTTATAACTAATCATGAATATTATTTTTAATATTAGTTATTATTATACTATCTTAAAAGTACAATAAGTACTAGTGATATGAAAATTGACATATGACTTTATAAACACGAGTGAAAAAGATTCTTAATTGTCTATAATTTTCTTTAACTAAATAAAAATTAACTATTTTTTAAACTATATACTGTAAACGTTTTAGAATTCTACGGTTTATTATTATTAGTGCTTATCCAAACTTCATAAATAATGTATAATTCGTATATATATTTTTTTTAATATTAAGTGGTTTTTCTAAAATATTGTGGTCTTCAAAAACTGTCAATTATAAACGTTACTAATTAATATTGTTTTAGTTTTTTTTATCTAGAAACAGATGTAAATAAATATCTGTTAAATTTTCTATTTATAGATAGTGCTTGTAGAAGCCGGAAAAATCGAATTCTTCGGTAGTTTGGCTGATCTAGAAACGAGAGGTGTTCAAAATATGATGGTAAAAACAGAAAATCAAGATCATGGACGACGAACAGCCTCAGAACGCTGGAAATTATTCAAATTAGTTAGTCGAATTGGCCATCAACTTTATAGAAACTGGCCATCAGTTGAAAGCCAAAAAAAAGTAATTAAAAAATTAAATGGATATTTAACAAATATACAAATATAGGTATAACTATACTATGGACTGTGGTATAACACACATATAACATATATATATATACATTAGCGTGTTTTCAAATTTTTTATGGAAGGAACATTTTTCTAAAAACTAAGTGATCTTATAATATTATAAAAAATACATATAAGATATAAATTAATTATTATACTGTTATATTATTACTATAAATACAAATTAAGAGTTATTTTTAAATATGTGATATAAGTTAATGTTCTCTTTGTCTTCGTAGTAAGTTATTTATGATTTTATAACCTTTTTTTTTTTCTTCTGGGAAGGGATCAAAATCCGAGGCTACCTTTACTCGAAAATACGCCATTGTATATATATATATATAAATTATTAATAAATTCAAGATAATTATTATTGATAAGTACCACTAGAATATAAACCTAAAATTTAGTATTAAACAAGCTCATATTAAATCTAAGAAAGTTTATACTTTTTATTCAAATTAAGAACCTGATTTTTTTTAAGATAAAAAAAAATTTTGGAGCTTTATACGGATCTAAATACCTTACACATGATCTTTTACTTCCAACCGACGAATGTGGTGATGGTGATTCTTGTATTGAAAGAAATCATTGGCCTTCTTCTAATAAAAAAAGAGAACGATCAGCTACAATTGCTGATATACAACTGCCTCGGCGTAAGCCATTTATCGACGAAACATTAGTTAATCAACCTGCCATAAGTTTTCATTCGAGTATTAAATATCGAAACTATCCACAAGAAAAGCAATTCCAAAAAAGTTTAAGACGTCATGTTTTATCATCAGTAGGGTAAGTATACCAAGCCATTGACATTAAAAAAATCTAATATAATAATAAGTTTAAAATATTATTCCAGGATATCTCACTCTTCCAATCGATTAAGCAAAATATCACATCATAGTATTAAACGGAAATTGAGGTATATTTTAAACCCAGAATTGTTTTTTATTTATAAAACGATTTGTTTATTCCAGATCTGATGATGATATAGCCGAAGAAATTATGTTAAAAAAAGTTCCTTCGAATGTATCTGATAATAGTGACGACAACTCATCTGGTATAAGTCTAATTAGAATATATCACAATTAATTAAATAGACGCATTTCTTTTTAAGATTTTAAAGGTGAACGAGGTAGATTTGAAGATGAATTTGTTTATAAATCAGTTTCATTGAAAACATATTTTAAATACGTGTCTTGGAGCGGGTGGACCACTTATGTTTGTTACATAATACTTACAATTGCTTGGCAAACTTCAAGAGTCTTCATTGATTTCTGCCTAAGTTACTGGTCTGATGTTGATTTTCTCCCAGAAACACAAGTACGTAACAATAAGGTTACAGATTATATAATCAATTTTCATGTTTTTTGATGGTTAAATATTTCAGACGTACTGGCACTTAGTTGGATATAGCCTTTTGTGCATGATATCTATAGTTTTATCAGCCCTATCAAATACGTTAGGCCAGTACGGAGCGTTAAAAGCTAGAAAACGAGTTCATAAACGAATGCTTAATAATATAATCTTAAGTCCGCTGTCGTTTTTTGATACGACACCAATCGGAAGGATAGACAATTGTTTTTCTAATGACTTGATTATAATTGACAAGGTTTGTATTAAAAATTCGAATTAAATGTAATAAATCATTATTTATTTAATGTTTAGAAAATTGGTACGTCAATGCAACGTCTGGTACATTTTGTTTTCTTATGTCTATGTGGAATAATTGTAAACGCTATTATAACACCGTGGTTTTTAATAATCGTTGTACCCATATGTCTTGTTTACTACACCGTGCAAAAGTTTTACAGATGTTCCTCGAGGTATTTATTTATATATTTAACGTTTTTAACCTAACATTTAAAATATTTTTAGGGACTTACAAAAATTGGAAGGTAACTTAAGATCACCAATGATTACTCATTGCAACGAGACAATATCTGGACTAGACACAATAAGAGCATTCGGGAAACAACCTTGGTTTATGTCGGAGATGATAAATAGAATTGACAATCACTCAAAAGTATTCTTGATAATTAGTTCTTCAAATCGTTGGTTGGGTATCGCATTAGTAAGTTAAATTAACAAATACAAAACAACTGTAGGCGATTAATTTCAATTGTGTTTATACTCTTGTATCTTGCATTGTTACATTTAGGATTGTTTAGGTGGAGCAATTGTGTTTGTGGCAACTATGGTTGCTTTAATAACCACCACATTTTTTTATTCTTCTATTTCATCAGCAATGGTTGGATTAGCCATTAACTATACATTATTAGTTCCTGTATACTTGAATTGGGTAGTAAAGTTTTTTGCTGATTTGGAAATGTATATGAGTGCAGTTGAAAGAACTGATGAATTTGCGACTATCCCTATCGAAAATTATAGAAGTGAAAGTAATAATTTATTTAATGTAAAATATACATACGCTTATATTCAATAATGATATTTTTATTTGTTACAGCTATTATAACAAGAGCTTGGCCATCAAAAGGTTATATTGTTTTGGATAAAGTATCAGTGAAATATGATGAAAGCCAAGAGCCAGTTATCAGTAACGTTAGCTTACATATCCCACCAGGACAAAAAGTATAATTTATTCATTTTAATCTGTAATAAAATATATCTATTCAATTTTTAATGCATTTAATACTAAAGGTTGGAATTTGTGGTCGAACGGGCAGTGGTAAGTCATCCTTAGTAATGAGTATTTTAAACATGGTACCAATCCGAGATGGAACAATTATGATTGATGGAATCGATATCAATAATGTTCCTTTGCAAAGTTTGAGATCTCGAATTTCTGTAATACCTCAAGACGTAAGAATGTTTGGTGGTACAATAAGACAAAATTTAGATTTAAAAAATGAATATTCAGATAATGAGATTTGGAGCAGTTTAAGAATGGCTCAAATGGAGGAAACAGTAAAATTACAATTAGGAGGACTTGGTAAGTTGTTTTGAATATTTATCTATAATTATAATTTAAATTAAACTTTGGTAACGTACTTATGTAAAAATAAAGTAAAACTATTACCTACTATTTAATTATTAAAAACTGTATATGTGGTTATGCAGGTATTAATATTAATTATAAAATTAAGTATTTAAAATTTTTATTTCAACAATTACAATAGGTACAAGAAAATATGAGACTAAAAAATGTGTTTATTATTTGTAAATAATTTTAAATATAATTCTTACATTGTATAATAATAAACATTAATTATATATGTAAATATTAACTTATTATTTTTTAATAGATGGTGTAGTAAATAATTCAGGAGATAATTTAAGCAGTGGTCAAAAACAATTATTATGCTTGGCAAGGGCTATTTTACAAGATAATGTCTGTCTAATTATGGATGAACCAACCAGTTCTGTTGATGACGAAACAGAAAAGAAATTACTAGAAGCAATTAAAATATCATTCAATGGACGAACAGTCATTACAATTGCAGTAATTATAATATATTTTTAAGAAAATTTATAAAAAGTTAAAACACTATACTAATGCGTTATTATTTGTTATGATTTAGCATAGATTATCCACAATAGTGGACTATGATCGAGTACTTATCTTAGAGGGAGGTAAGATTATCGAAGATACCATTCCATCATGTATTAAAACTTTTCCAGAATTCATTTGAATAAATAATTTAAATAATCACAATAAAATATCAAACATTTTAATAATTAATTAAACATGAACAAATACGTGATATACTAGTATTTTATTATATTGATATTCAGTGAGCTCCAGATTTCATGTAACATATATTATATAAATGATATACGAGTATGTGTTTTTACTCGATATACTCGATTAAAGAATCTGACCAATAGCAACGTCAAACATTTTATCTTTGATAAACCATATAGTGTCCGTTATTTGGTCAATTATTGGTAAAGTTCTGTCTGTGTACTATAAATTTCAAGTTTTATTTTATTTTTATGGATATACGCATGATCACATCACTAATAATATACCTAACATAGCTATTACATTTAATGTTAATAATTAGGGAATTAATATATTTATTGAAGCTCTATAGGTATGATCAAGAGCGGAAATTATGAAATATAAATAATCATAGACATATGTAGGAGTTTCTTGAAGGGTTTAGTTCCTCCCTAAAAAAAATAATGTGATAATTTTTTATTAAGACTGTCATAATTTATCTTTTTGTCTATTATTTAGTTCTTCTACATTTAATATAATACGTGAAAAACACTAAAGAAAAAAATGTATTTATAATATTATTTTTTTCCAACGGGGATAACACTTACGCCCAGTACTCTCCCATGTATCCATGATATGATATAGTACAGCTTTTATTAATACTTTTCGAGGTGTAAAAACGAACAGAGGTTGTAACATAGTTCTGTTTCGGAATAGTGAGAATAGTCTTAAATACCCATTTGATATAATATATTATAGCATTTACTATTGTAACATTTAAAAAAAAATGTTAAAAAAAATATAATACATTTTTATGTTATGGTAGATGTATGTATATGTATAAACATTTATTTTAATGTATATGATTTCTAGTATTTTAATTATGTAATAATATGCTTTGATTTCCAACAACTGTAGAAATTACAATTTATTCAAAAGAAATACCATTTTATGGATTTTAAACCAATAAGTAATAAGCTAATAAACCTATAAACTAAACATAGTAAAACTGATTAAAATATGTAAACATTAACATTAGTCATAGGTAAATAAAAAAAGTTTTTTCTAGGTAGTGAATGACTGGATAACATTTAAACACCTTATTGTAATCCATATAGGAAGCATTTATGGGTTTGCTCATATTTTAAAAAGTTACTAACGAATATTTACATAATAACCAGACTTGGGTAGTATTTATTATAAATATATATATTATATTTATTTATTATTTCAAATACTTTTTAAATACTTTTTTTGAAAGTATTCAATATAGTATTTTGAATACTCATAACGAGTATTCTGAATACATTATTTCGAATATCTTTTAAACATTAAATCATCTCTTTTCTTAAACGATTTTATTACTTACTCGTCATATCTTGTAAATATAAGCTCTTATCAGATTTTTATTAGTGTTGTAAATCATAATCTATAACAATTATATAACATAAAAATGTAATAAAGTAACATATATTTAGTCTACAATTTCAAATATTTCTCATGATATTTATAATTTTTATAGTATGAAAAACTAGAAGTATTTTAAAAGTATTCGGAATACTTTTGAAAAATTCTAAATATTGTATTCGGAATACAATTTGTATATAGTATTTGAATACATATTCGGAATACTATTTTTTGTAAGTATTCGAGTATTTATTCTAAATACTTTTAAAAAGTCTGATAATAACATACTTACATATACTAAATACATCGAAAATACAAGCAATAGAAACAAATCTGTATTTAATACATTAAAAATGTGTATACAACATGTGTATCAATTATTACTCATGTCGATAATAAGCTATTGCCTCATGTTGTGGGATATAATACTTGTGAAGTTGTACTTGAATATTATATTCATATTCTAAATGACATATATTTTTTTTAATTATTTGTACAAATCTAAAAGCAGTAGGTAGTTTAGCAATAAATAATATTTTAATCATTATAATTACCCACAGATCACTAATTGATCTGTAATTTTTCCTTTCATTTATTTTTAAGTAGGTACAGAAAAAACATAAAAATAAGTTGTTAAATGGACATCATGACTGATTTTCATAAATTAATTATACAATTGTTTAATTATGAAATTAGTGCCGTTATAATTATAACAATACTGGGTACGGTATGGTACATTGGTTAGCCGCAGTTGCTGACAAGTTTTGCGGTTGAAAATCGCATGACGTTGGTCTTAAAACCAATGCGGTCTAACCATGCGGTTTTAAATAACGAAGCCATGCACTCAATTCACGTGCTTCAAAAACTAGTCTTAATGTTGCCCTTTACTATAAAACCATCGACACCACAGTCAGCATAATTTCCGAGGTTTTGAAAAAATAATTTAAAAAAAATAATAAATACAGATACATAATACTACCTATACGAATAAAAAATATGGTCGTATACAATATATCAATAAACCTATAGTATTACAATGTACTCAGGTAGGAATAAAATGTTGAACGTTAGTTTTCAAATTGTAACGTTACGAAGTTACGACATCTTCCACTTATCATATATTAAAATTTTAGCCTTGATACACCGTAAGTATAGTAGTGTAACCTACCTACCGAATCAACGTAAACTAATAAATATACATTTTCGATACTCTAAAATTGATTACGTTTATTATTATTGTGTGTAATTTTTACCAAACTACTTCCAACTCGGGAAGGCTACGCTAATCAATATTATTACGAATATATGATGCGATGTTATTACACAAGTTGACATTTACAAGCACATACGATTATTAATCACGTTATATTAATACACATCGTGAAGGACGGGGCTGCGGTAGTGTAGATAATGTACACAGACGCATTAAACCTATCTATTGAAAAATTCAATGTACACCATCCGTCGATGATGACTAATGCAAGTTTTTAGGATTGAAGTACGCATTACAATTTGTCAAAATAGTCAATACTTTGTGGACAGCATGGTTAGGGATATTTCACAATGTTTTTCCCATTCAAACGTGGACCAATATCGTTGAGAGTGATCGCTACACATTGGTCTATCGACGTCATTCGATTCGTATCAGCCGCCAAAACTGTTGCATAAAATGACGTTTGAGTCTGAGACTACGGGTTTTAAAAGGGTTAGGTTAAGGTTAGGGTGAATTTCACAACGCCAACGAAAAGGACACGAGCTGGTGTCGGGATTCTTGTGCAAAGTCCGACCGGACACGCTTATACGCACGATGCGGCCTTCGATAAATGCAGTGCAATAATGATGCATTATGCATTACACAAGTGTTGAAACGCATAATACCACGATTAGGGCGTTGTTCGTGCACAACTCCGGAACCCGGCAGCATGTTGTGTGTTACCATCGTATTCGCCGCGATTATAGTGCCGCAATTACTGCAGCACGAAGAAATGACGTTGATACAGAATAGTGCGCGGTACAACACAAGTTACCCTCTGACGAATGTTGATGCATATGCCGCTTAATTAGTATTACCATATTTTATTTGACGAAAACCTGGTCAATTTTTTTCATTGATAAAACTTTTTATTGGTCTTTTAAACTCTACGGATACAATTATTACAAAAATATATTTATAAATTAATTATTTACTACTGCGACGTCCCCCTCCGAGATAGAAAGTCTGAAATGAAAATTGATTATAGCATGACTACGTTACAGTACTACACTAATGTGATTATTAGCTCATTACAACTGACAAAATATTAAATAATGGTTGATTCTTTTAGCGATAACTACAACTATCATGTGGAAATGGAAATACGAAGAACGCATTCGACAAAAATAATAATCACTTAGTCGGGAGAATAATTAAAAACAGATTTCGTCAGTCAATTATTCAACATTTTATTTCATCATGACAATAATATTATGGTTTTTCGAATTAGAGTTTAATAAAATACAATCATACATTATTAAAGAATCATTCCAGGATAATTGGCTGTCCTGAAAAAAAATCATCGAGACACCGGAACGCCATACTCGAAATCGGTACTGTCCCGGCCAAACCGGACGTATAGTTTATAAATATCTATAATTTCAAATACTTCAAACCATAATGTTGAATTAGAAAATAACTAAATCAAATTATTTATCAGGAAAGTATGGTAAAAATCATCGTACACGCGAAAATACGTTTTTATTCTGAATACATTTTGATTGTTGAAAACAATTCTATAGGCGTTATCTTCAATCCTTTAGTCTAAGAACAATCAACTCCTAGAAGGGATTTCCTGCGTCTTAATTCGTGGTTGAGTTACCGGTGGTGATGAATTGCGCACGTGCATGCCCGTCGATAATAAAAAATACAGCGTACAATCACAGATTAAATAAAACCAGATAGTTTTATTTAATCTGTGGTACAATAATTGCAAGAAATAGACAGCTATGTAATGTACTGAACCGAAAACATGTTGGCAGCCGGAAAAGTGTTCCCGGACCGTGGAGGGAGGATTGGTGACGAAAAATTAACTCTGAAAATGGTTTTGAACGTTACGCAAGTGGGCATCGGTATACCGACAGCATAGACCGTATAGACACAGGCGCAATAAGGTGGAGGCCAAATATTTATCAATTCTCCGCATAATAGGTACAGATAAAGAAGTAAGAGCCGTTCACCAAAGCGATACCAAAAAATAAAGGAAAATAAATCAGTCCCCCCCCCCAAAAAAAATAAAACCCTAGTTGCACCTATGTCGGTAGGAGGAACGATGATGTAAGAAATACGGTACGCGGGAAACAAGGACGACGGTCGAGCAACGAAAAGGATTCGGATTTCACGAGTCGACGTCCGGCAAAGAGTTCCCCGCCCCGTCCGGTCCGTTTCCGAATTCTAATCCGGCATTCCGGTGCAGAAGCGGTGAACGGGGTTCTTCGGCGTAGTGCTCGTTCGGGTCTCGATCTCGACGGCCATCACCGTGCGGACCCGTCGGTCTTTGTCCGTCGTACAGTGTTGCCACCACCACCGTCTGATAGTGCGAGTGCGTGAACTTTGATTAGACAATCGTCGGTGCGTGCGTGCGCGTTTTCCGTGTGTGATACGTGCAGCAGCTGCTTGCTGTGCAATAGCGACTCGTCGGGCTGCAACGCATTAACGACGACAAATACAATAATAATAATAATTATCGTAATAACATATCGTGCGGTCGGTCTCGTGTTGCGCGAGCAGCCAGAGTACGCTTGGTGTGCGTCCGCGTCGCATTACAAATCCGTCGCGCGTTATCGCTCGGAATCTCGACATCGTCTCCGGCCGTTCCGAATCCGACACATATTATTGTTATTGCACCGGGGACGAGGAAATCCAACTGGCGTCGAACGCGACCGATATCGGGCTGATGACCATTGTGACCATGGTGTCGACGACGGCCGTGTCCAGCGGCAGCCTGTCCGCACGCGAATGAACTGCCGGCCAACATCCGGTTACCGTTGTCGCCCATCTCCGTGGCTGCTGAAACCGAAAAGTCCGATGGATCCGTCGTCGCTGCTCCTCGGGCTGCTGGTCGTGTCGTGTTTGGGTCGACCGTCCGCTGCTTACATCGAAAGTGAGTCGTTTTACCGTTCGTTCGTATGACGCGATCGGTGACGTATCGCAACGCCGCACCGTGCGACAGGTCCGGGCTAGTGACGAATTCTTCTCTTGGCCTAACCCGACTTGTTGACGGTGCACGTGTAGGCCAATGTTTTACGGGGTGTGTTGCGAACAAACCCGGGGGCCGTGGATGACTGCCATTGTTGTCTTTGGCTAGGTGCGATGGGTTTATTTATCTTTGAATATAGCTCGCGTTTACGCTCAAAGGATTTTATGCTTTCGAGGATTACGTGTGCCGAGAAACGGTTTTGCCCTTTAACCGTTGTGCGAACAGGAGAAGTTGAACGTGCACGTTTTAATTAAGTCTCGTTCTCACGAGTCAAGTGTAGTCGAACGATTATAGTCGATCTATAAAAGTTGAATGTAAACTATAGTGACAATTTTTGTTTCAATATGTTTGAACAACTGTTTTGTTGATCAAGAAGAGTCCAGTCAAACTTTTTCGTTCAACTAATGAGATATCTGCCAATTGCTTTCAAATCAAAACCTGTGTTGACACATCTGAACGTATACATAATATAGTTGAATCAATTAAAACTTCAGTTGTGAATTGCTACTTCTCATGTATATGTATTTTGTTGTTTTTGTTTCTTATGATTTTTATACTTAGTAACTAAAATTGTTGTAAATAAAAAATAAAAAAGTTATTCTTTTAACAAAACACTTAGGCCCTCGTCCCACTAGAGCGACGCGACATTGACGCAATTTAAAAAAATAGTTGCCTAGTAAAATATCGTACGACCTGACGTCATGAGTTCTGCACACTATAGGTGATGTTTCGGCAGTTACTCAGTAGTCAGTAGCAATCATATCGTCTTCTGAAGTTGATGAGTTTTGTATTGTGTCATTTTGGTATCGACACCGTAAAATTTAAAAGAAAATGAAATATTGAATACATCCATACATACAGAATAATATTTGTTGCCGCTATTATATTTATTTATTTATTTTATTTATTTATAGGTATTTTGAAGTTATATAAGCATGTATATTGCTCTACAGCTTCAACTAGTTTTATACTTACTTGGTGTCAAGGTCAACCGTGATCACCGAGGCGGTTCCTCCAGGACGAGACTTTCCCATTGCACATCGGGACGGTTGACCCCTGCGAGTATTCCAAATAGGAATATCTCGGACACATAATTTTTGGTAGCGGGACTGCGTTTTTGTCATATGCAAATAATAATAATAACTAGTTTTATAGATAAGTTTTCTTCTTTTGTTTTTGCCATATTGTCAGAGATATTTGCCAAATAATAGTACAATTAATTATGTTATTACAAAAAGTAATGTGGTTGACTAGGCAACTTTTATCAAACGACTGACAGCACTAGTCGCGCGCGATTAGTTGCTTTCATGTCGCGTCGATGGGAGGTCTCCGATATATTAACCCATGTTTTATTAAACAAACTATTATCGCGTTGTGTTGCGTCGCCCTAGTCGGATGAGGGCCTTATTGTACTTACAATTTAACGCACAACTGCTTTCAACATCATTTTCAACTAAAATATTAAAAGTTTAGTTGAATGATTATAGTTGATTAACAAAAGTAGAATATGACTTGAATCCGTTTTTGTTCACACATTTCAATTATTATTCTTCAGTTTTTCTTTCGATCCAATCTGAATGGTTTCTATTTTTATAGGTTTTATTAACTTATAGTATTTTTCTAACTAGGTGCAGTGGATCAGTTCATAAGTTTTGTACGGGTAATATTTAATTTTTTATTTATCTTTTCAATAATGGCATTGCTTCAAAGTTTTTGTTTTAATCTAAAAGTATTGATCTGATGTGTATTAATAAGAATCTTAAATCTTCGTACATTCCCTTAGGATTTGCTCTGATAAATCGTTAATTCATACCAATTTATATCAGGAATAACATTGCCAAACCATTTAATTATATTGAATAGGTCCTGGAAACTAGACTGAAGTTTCCTGTCTAAAATATTAGTCATTTAAGGGTATAGAATGTGTTCATTTCAGGAAAATGTTTGTAGAAGAGGAGGTAATATTTCTCAAGGTAAAAATAACAATATCATTATAATTTTGTATTAAACTCAGTTTTTAAACTATACTGTATAATTATTATTAGTTGTAATATTATGTACCTATTGTATATTTAACAAAAAACTATATGTCACTAGAGCTAAATAATTCCTAAAGTAAATTAAAATAATTTACTTGTTTCTGACTTAAAATATATGGTACAAATTATTTATTCTTTATTGTTTTTTTTTATTTATTTTTTTTTAAATCAATAATTGTATAATAATATAATATAATGTATACTATTTGTATACTTTGGGCATCCATAGATTAATAACCTTAATCTAATCTTACATGTTCTTATAACCTAATCATATTATTTTGTATTTATTCAAGCTTATTTTTTTTCTTTTTATTTGGACAGTAATTTAGATGTAATAATACTATAGTGTAGTACTAAGGGTAGTACTACTGTACCAATAAAATTAAAGTTCTTATAAAATTACTTTACCTTCATAATTAAAGATATAAATATTAGTACCTACCTGTGAATTAATAATATTTCCTTTCCCTAAAAGATAAGGTCTGGAATACACATACTGAATATACATTTTTGTATTTTATTAATTTACTATAATTCAATATAACTCAATTCCAATGATTGATAGTGAAATCATTTCCTAATTAACGGGTTTCAACATCGCCTAATTTGATGTTGATTCATTGACATATAGGAATAGTTAATGCATCCGGCATGTGTCATATGAGCCTTTCTAAGTATTGATTGATCTGTTGTTTTTATATAAACTTTTCTTTTACATATATAATAAGAATTTTTATGATTTTCAACATGTTTATATTCGATACAATGGACAGTCCACGTTTAACTGATAGACATTAATTACAATTTTATAAAATTTAAATATCCTTGTACCTAGTTATCTAGAAAACAAAATTTAATTTTAAATAATAAATTATAATTGATCTAAAATAAAATAAATATTAATGTTCATAAGTTATATGAAAAATGTTTATATTTATATTATTATTAATGTTTATTTTATATTTATAAAATTATAACTTATCGGATAACTCATAAATATTAATCTACATTTATAAAATGAGTTCTTAACTTACTTTAAATCATTAATAACTTAAATCCTAATTTTTATGCATTTAATTAATGGAACCAACCTAAAAATGTTAAAACAAAGTTTTAAGATGTAAGACAGTTTGTCTGATTGCGGTACATATATATTAGGTAATAAAGAATCAGGAAAACTCTGAATATCAAGAATTATTACTTTTTAAAGTTTACTCGAATTATGTTAATCTATTACTATACAATATATTATATGTATTTCATATCTGATATTATCTATCATTTGTAAGATTATGAAATTAATCATAATTGTTAACGCTCAAATTGACAATTTAGCTTTCAGTTTTCCTATTAGTGTAAAAAATAGTATTTATTTTCTTGTTTAAGAATGTTGATGAATTATTAAATAATATTAAATGTTATTGATATCAAAATGTCAATCATTCAAAATTTAAGATTTTTTAATAATTTATTCATATATTATATGATAAACCAAAATATTTTATACTAACAAGTAAAATATGTAATTTTCCTATCCATATCAGAAAAAAACCAGGAAAAAAATAAATCAAAATTCAATTTAACGTTGTAAAATATTTATGCTATGAAAACTCAAAAATATTACATACTTATTATGTATAATGTAACTTATAATGTGCTCTGAGTGGATATTTGAAAAATGTAGTGTATTCAACTTTATCTTTAAATATTGAAAACCTCAAAAATAAAATAAGAAATGTTTGTGCGGAATTTAAAAATAAGCAGATATTAGCAGCCAATAAAATAGAAGTAATGTGTCAATTTCAATTATGGAAATGATGGGTTAAATTTTCGATAATAATTTATTATATGGTTATTGAAAATTACTTTATCCAAATAAATAATAGAAATTTTTAAAATCATAAAAAGTTGTATTCATTTATTTAATTTGTTCTTAATAAATTAACTAAAATTTACATCAAAGGCATAGTTAAAATAAATTGATTCCTCAAAATTATTTAATTATTCTACATTATTTGTTTTATTTACTGTTGTATTATTTGTCTTCAGTAAAATTATTTTTAAAATTATAATCTTGAATAGTTTGATTATATATTTATTATTTTCACACATCAAGTATGGTTAAACAGAATATAAGTTATAGTTTTAAATATTTTCACAATAACTATGTACCTATTTATTATGCATTGCTATAAATAATTGTGTTCCTCCTTTATTGACCTTCTAGTTAGTTTCCTGTGTCATCTTACTTTCATTAACTATTACGTAGCTAGATATATGTAGTTTATATTTCATCCATTTCAAAGCACAATGGACTTCATTATTTTCTTACAAATATTTATGTAACTATATATTTTTTCTTTTTTGTATTCACCATGGTATTTACAATTATAATTAAATTAAAAATATTATACTATTTTTTTTATAGTATAATATTTTTAAATTGTTTTTTATCCTAAATCTTTTTTACCTTAATTTTATAATAACTTGTTTTGTGTTCTTAAAAAATGAAAAAAATTAATAACTATTGAGTTTTATCTTTTAAAATTATGCTTAAATATACACAAATTAAAACTGTAAAAAACAAGGTAAAAACTGAAGTTTAAAATGATCATAATCTATAATATAAAAATGAATCGCAAAATGTGTTGGTTATCGAACTCCTCTGAAACAACTTGACCGATTTTCATGAAATTATCTGTGTATATTTGATTGGTCTGAGAGTAGGTTCAAGGCTAATTTAAAAAGGGGATTGACCACCCTCGGGAAGTGCTCAAACAGGAATTTTGAGATTTATGATAGAAATTTTTGTTTATAAATGGTTGCTATGGAGGTTATAAGATTTGAGAATAATATTTATTTATTAGTGGTTGCCATTGGTAATATATAAAATTAATATAATAATTATTTGGTGTTTTGTTATTTGTTAATTGGCTTATGATTATATTAATCCACCGTATCATGTCAAACTTGGTATAACTTTGATACTTTATTAGAGTTAAATCATACACTTACAAACAGCACTAGGTTCGCGATCTACCACAGGTAGATTGCCTACCTGATAATAATTACTGCTGCAAATCAAAATTTTTATTCCTGGCAATAGAAAACTTAAGATAAATCTAGAACATCATCCATTGAATATTAAATAATGAATTGAACAAAGTTTGAGTCATATAGAGTTGGTATATTTAACGAGCAACGAAGTGCACGGGATCAGCTAGTGTTTAAATACATTTAAATTATTAGAAAAAATTTTACTTATTTTTGTTAGGCATTTGACTTTAGAATGGTTTAACATATTTTTTGTTTTCTTATTGAAATGTATATCTAGTTATAAAGCAATAAAAATACTAAAATTAAAGTATATTTTTAATTTTGCTTATGATAATTAATTTTGTTTGTAGAAATTTTGGAAAATGACAGTATTTGCTCATTACGCTTAACACCTGGTCATGTAGACCTAATTGGTCGTGAAGAAGAATCAGCCATGGTAATCAGAGGAAGTCGATATTTTCAAAATTGGACTGGTAAACAAGAATTTAACTGTCAATTTACAGTATCGTCCACGCTTAACTGGGGTATTTTTGCTGTTATACAGCGTATGTCTTTTAGACGTAATACTCAAGGCCAATGTATAGATTTTGTTCAAGTATGTTATTTTTCTCTTTTTTTATTACTTGTTGACTATTTTATAATTCTTTAATAAATTAAAGTTTCGTCAAACCGAAAAGCCTTTAAGTATTGGTACATTCAATTTAAAGTTCAAGCCATCAGATCCATGGAGTGCCAAAATGTGCGGTAAAGTCAATGCATTTGAAATTGATATTGATAACGAATTAAATCACAATAATGGTAAAGACGAAGATACGGCTATAAATTCATTTATTGCTCCTAAAGGCTTGGTTGAAGTTAAAATACATTTAGCCAATAAATCCTTAGAACTTAATGAAGAATTGAGTTTTGAAATTGTGTTCACAGCTTTTCAAGGTATCATATTTTTAGTTAAATAGATAACTTAATTTATTACTGTAAATTTAATTATTTTATCAAAAAATTATAAAACTACTTTATTTTTAGATTGCAAATATGACAATGGTCTTTGGAAACATTGTGGTGGAAGAATGTGTATTTTTAAAGACTTCTTCCAGGATGGGAAATTCAACTGTCCATTCAAAAACTGTAAAGACGAGGATGGTTGTCATCCAGTTGTTTCAGTACTTAATGGTAAGTATAAAAAATTTTAAAAAATAATTAACGAAATTAGTATTATTATATTTCTATTTTTAGGAAATGGTTATCATTTTAACACTACATTTGGGACTAAAATCATGGCTGGAACTGTTGCCGGCCTGTTAACTATGTTTATAGCATTCATTGCGCTCCTATGGTTATTAAGAAACTGTGGTAGTGTATTCTGTTGTATTGGGCACCCAAACAGTCATCCTCATTCTTCTGAAATGCAGCCTGTACCGAATTTGGACACAATGGCCATTATGGCCACAGCTCCACCAGATTCTAGTGGTACTGATGTGCGAACAGTCGATAAAGATTTACCACCTTCATATGAATCATTGTTCCCAAGTAAATAATAACCGTACAATATTATGTAAAAGTATTCACTTTTATTATTGTTTAATTATCTCATGTAGATTTGTAAGTTAATTTTATACTTTTATTCAAAATTTAATATTTATATAAATAAGAACAAAAATTTATTTTTATTTTTGGAGAGAATTATTTAAGACATTTTTAAGATAAGCATTCCGTTTAATGTTTAATTATACCAGTGATAAAACATTTTCAAAAAAAATTATTAATTCTTAATGTAATCTTTTCTCTCTTGTATTATTTAACTGTATCAATAGAATATAAAACTTGATTTATACATAGTTTAAAATAAAAAGTAAGAATTCGGTATTCATAAATGTTATGGATGTACAATAGTATAAGATAGGACTTAAGAAAACCGGGTGTAAGTATCTCCTTAGTTTTGATGTAAAAACGTTTTTAGTTAGGAAGTAACCACTTTATATATTATATGTATAAATAATTATTTGATGGACAATGACAAATAATTTATAGTCTTCTAGACTAGTATTTTGTTTTTTTTTCTTGTTACACTAATCAATTATATATTTTTAAATAGCTCTATATATATATATATACACATGCATGCATGCATACATACATACATACATATATACATTTAAAAGATTCATATTTTTAATTTATGTGCAATACCTTTACTTCTCAATTAAGAAAAATTTACATCATAGAACTCTAAGACTGGACATAATTAAATTATAGTAAAATATTTAATTCCTGTTTTATATTTAATTTTGTATTTTATACAAATTAACTAAATGTAAAAGAATTAGTTATAAAATTAAATAATACTTAGTACCCATTCTTAATGTTTCTTAACTGTATCTATTATTTTAAATTCTTACTCATAGACAAAAAAATTTAATATTTTTTTATTATTTTTGAACTTTTATAATATATTGATATACTTTTATATTATTTATTGCATTTCTACTTAAAAATTAGCAAAGTAGTCAACACTTCCATTTCTTTTTTTAATTCTATCATATTTAGTTTAGAATTATTAAAAATAAAACCAAAATAGTTTTTTAAAAACTTCAATATTTTTAATAAAAAAGCAGAGATATAAATATTAGCGTATATTTTTAACTATTCTTTTTTTATATTTGTATACTATTATAATTGTTTATTACTTCTGATGACCACAACAGTATTTCTAAACTATAATAATGCATTTGTTATTATTTAATATGCACTACAGGGTACTTTGTATAAAAAAAACCCATTTTCCTTTATACTCATCAAAAGTATTTAGACTTAACATCACAATTTGTGTACTTACACATTTTAATTAAAAAATTGCCAGTTATAAATTACCAGTGATCCATTATTGTATTGAAATTAAATTATTTAATTAATAAAAGTAATTTTTATAACCTATGCAAGACTGCAATTGTTTAACATTACAGCATACTTATTAAAATAGTATAATTGTATACTTTTGGTAGTGAAAAAATAATTAATAGATATTAATTTTAATATAATTATTAAAAATAAAAAACCTTTTTTACATGTAAGAACATAAATCCAATGATTAGGCTCATTTGTTACTTTGAACAAAACTAAATATTATTAATTATAATATTATTTTACTACAACAAAACAAATATTTTCACTTATATAATTATTCTATATAATACAATTGATTGTACAACTTAATGTTACTGTCAAAATTACTATTTTTGTACTTCCCATTACATTTAAGCACCAAAGATAATATATATATATATATATATATATATATATATATATATATATATATATATATTATTGTTAGTATCCATTAAGAAACATTGATATGTTCAAAAAAAATTATTTATTATACATAAACTTAGACGTGCATTTGTTGATAAAATATGTATAAGGAAATAAAATATTAATTTATGTATGATATATTTGTAATATTATTATTATTTTCTTTTTTCATACTGTAAATTGTGATATTGTGATAAAATTTAAAAAAATATATAATACAACATATTCAACATATATATACTATTTTTATTTTATTTTTCTTGTGTTTTATTCAACTTAAATAAATATATTTTTTTTTGGCCAGAACTTAAAATAATGAAGTAAATAATTCAAGGTATATGACAAGACATATTGTAAAGTAGAAATATTATATTATAGTAGAAATAAATAAAATTATATTAAATAAACAATACCATCTGCTCTTTGGATGTCCAATGTTAAGTAAAAATCGCTCTGACCTACATATTGTGAAGTAATCAAAAATATAATTGTTGAAAACATAATAAAAACCCACAATGCAGATAACAATTTTATAAGTAACCGACTATATTATAATTATTATAGTTAAATTCAGAGTTAAATTTAATATCAAATAAATTATTAATTATACAAATATAATTGATTTGGAAAAATAACTAGTAATAATATACTCAATTTATAAAATTTCTCATTAAAGGTAAACTATAAACATTATACATTCAATTTTTGTCTGATAATGGACATCACTAAAGTGTCACTATCGATTATCTTAGCCGTAGAATTATCCCATATTGATTTCCATCGGCGACGATCTTGATCACAAGTCACAATCAATTCTTTTTGAACTCGTTTTATAGGCCAATTCATGATAAAATTACCACCAGCGCAAGTAATAATGACTGAAACCAAAATCATGCATATTTTAATTAATAGTTAATTAGGATTTTGAACACCAAAACATTTTTATCATAGGTACTAAAATCAATATTATACAGTAGTATAACTATCTTTCATAGCGCCCTTGGAAAATTTTATTTTAGCACTTATTTTTTAAAAAAGATCCAGATTAATTTAACTTAAATACACTCCCTTAGCTGCGCCCTTGGCAACTGTTAATTTTTGCCAATCTCTAGTTACGGCACTGATATTGTCCTAGAAAATGAATACCTTTCATGTCTTTTAGACCAGGTTTCACGGATGGAGTGACTAATACTGTATATCCTTCTAAGAGCCTGTTGGTCTTGGCTCTAGCCAGAGAGTCCTTTAGCTGGAACTTGTATTTTCTTTCCGCATCTTTATCAGTGATTAAAAATTCATCCACATCTATAAAAAAAATCAACATTTAAAATCAATTTGTTTATGGTAAGGAATAAAGGACAGTAATTAGAACCTTGAAAACTTTTAACAGTATATGAATGTTTAATCCAATTGACATTAACAATTGGACATCCTTTAGCTATTGCTGATAATATTTTCATAGTACAACGAATTTTGTCTGTTACCAACACATTACATTGGGTAATTTCATCCGTAACAAAACCTCCTAATAAAACATGTACAAAAAAATGTAATCAAAATTATCAGTCGATTACTTATTTTATGTTTATACCTGTTGAATCTATAAACTTTTTCAATTCTTGAAGATGGCGACTTTTTAAAAAGCTAAATGAAACAACAATTTCTGTACTTGGAATCTAAAAAATAAAAATGTACAATACAATTTTCTTGTTGTATGTATACATGATAAACTTAACCAATCATTTACTAATTAAATTGATTACTATAAAAATAAATAAAATATTTTCTCATTGAAATAAAAGAAAATAAGATTTATTGAAGAATATTCTATGTTCAAGGGTGTTCTCGAGTTAATTTTGAATAAATCATACTGTTTTATACAGTGGCATATTGGGGGGGGGGGGTTGTCCTGACTTTGGCAATATTTTATCACCACAAATATTAACATAGTTTCATCACAAATTCATACCTGATTATAATACATCTTAATACCTTTTATCAGTGCTAATTAAAAATCTTAGAGTTGCTACTTAAAATTTTAATTATAACAAAATTATGACAGGAATAAAGTACAAACAATTTCACTGAATAAAATAAAACTAACACTTAAATTTACTGAGTATTTTCTCATACAAGCTTAATTTATTTTGTGTAAGTACTCATTTATTATTTCAGATATATTAAATGAAGAAAAAACATTTAAATTTTAAAACTTTAACCTCACAATATTAAAAGTCTTCTTTTTACTGCCAATTTGTACAATTCTTGTTTACTTTCAACGCAATATTTCGTCATTTGTCAACAATATTTTGCGACACTTCAGTATTATGGGGGGGGGGGGGATTTAAAAACTATACTTTTTTATAGTTATTGTAAATTATAAACGTGTTTTTAGTTATAAGCAATTTTATTTTTATACGGTATAAAATGTATATAATTATGTGATTTATACTATACATTCTATATGTATGTATAATACTTATTTTATACTATACCATATTATACGTTTCAACCCTGATTTGAATATTTATTATCTTATAAAATAAAGACAACTACAAAAAAAAAAAAAAAATTGTGTTTAAATTTAATAATTGGTAGATTGTAAATACTCAAATACATTAACCATACAAACATATTTTATAATAAAAAAAATATTACTTACCAATGGATTTAATTTGTTATCCCTATCTTCATCACATAATCTTTTGTTTTTATCTTCAACAATAACACTATCCTGTTTTCGTTTTTTATTATTTTCAGTGGAATGTTCTCTTTTAACAATAGCTCTTGTTTGGTACCGATTTTTAATTTTATCAGCTTTTGAATTTTTGACATTTTCTTGTTTACCACTTTTTCCTTTATCTTCACAAGCTGATTTTTTCTTATTCCAAAATAATTTCCATTTAGTGACAGCAGTATTTGAACAAGATGGTTCACAGTTTAATGAAATTAAATTACTCTCTAAAGCTATTGGAGTAGAGTTCTGTTGAAACACATTTTCACTGAGGTTAGGTATATTTAACGGATTAAATATAGTTTCATTATTTTGTTTTGCTAGGGATTTATTATTATTGGAATTATTAATTTGAAAATCTATAGAATCATCAGAACAATGTTCATGCTTAATAGATGATTTTTTTCTCTCATTTTCAATTTTTGAACAAGCAGAAGAAATCATATTTTTTGATCCTGATACCATAACATCATCCAATATGGTATTTGTATTATTCAAAGAATTATTACTCGATCTGACAGAACTAGACTTATGTAAATCCTTTCTTACTCGAATTAATGGTTTTTTTTTAGATTTCAAATGTTTGGATGTACATTTATTTTCATTAATAATAACTGGCTGATGGATATTTTTTGATTTATTATTTGAATTTGACTCAAGACGCATTGATTTTCTAATCAAACAGTCTTTTGTATCATTTGATAAAATCGTTCTTTTTTGTTTGACAGATTTATTTTCATCTGAAATATAATCAAAGTTAACAGATTGGATTAATAAGAAATTAAACTAAATTTTAAATGGTGGAACTTACTGTTGGTAACAACAATGAAATCTTTATTTTCATTTTCATTAATGTTTGATGAATTATATAAATGTTTATTGGGTATTTTGCCAACAATATTTTCTTTATTTGGTTTTTCACTGCATTCTGGTGAATTAATTTTTGAAAATGGCATCCTAGTATTTTTTTGCACTAGTAGATCCTGATTTTCAGTTTCAATAATAGTCGAAGCACTTGTTTCTTGATTTTGTATACTTGTTGATGATTTAGATTGAACACTATAGGATAGTTTTTGAGTAGGGCAATTAAAAAAATCTTCATTGTCTAAATCAGGGGTTTCTGTTAAATCTCTGTATATACCACTACTCGAGTTTTTAATGCAACTTGAATCATTTATGTTAGGATATACGTATTCTGATAGTTTCTGTGTCTCTTGGTCGTGTTTGGCAGATAAACTTCCTGTTGTAACAATTTTCTTAGCAACTGGCAATTTTTGAGTAGGACAGTTAAAAAAATCATCATCTATATCAGGTATTTTATCAATATCTTCATGAAGACCACTATTACAATTTTTAGAATTACTCAAGCCTGCTATATACAATTGAACAGTTTTTGGTGTCTCTTGTGTTTCTTCTTCATGTACAGTTGAAGACAATTTTGGAATTGAATTCAAACATTTAGAAACTGACACTTTTTGAGTTGGGCAATTAAAAAAATCTTCATTGTCTAAATCAGGGGTTTCTGTTAAATCTCTGTATACACCACTACTCGAATTTTTAATGCAACTTGAATCATTTATGTTAGGATATACGTATTCTGATAGTTTCTGTGTCTCATGGTCGTGTTTGGCAGATAAACTTCCTGTTGTAACAATTTTCTTAGCAACTGGCACTTTTTGAGTAGGACAGTTAAAAAAATCATCATCTATATTAGGCATTTTAGTAATATCTTCATGAAGACCACTATTACCATTTTTAGAATTACTCAAGCCTGCTATATACGATTGTACAGTTTTTGATTTCTCTTGTGTTTTTTCTTCGTGTACAGTTGAAGACAATTTTTGAATTGAATTCAAACATTTAGAAACTGACACTTTTTGAATAGGGCAATTAAAAAAATCTTCATTATCTAAATCAGGGGTTTCTGTTAAATCTCTGTATACACCACTACTCGAGTTTTTAATGCAACTTGAATCATTTATGTTAGGATAAACGTATTCTGATCGTTTCTGTGTCTCTTGGTCGTGTTTGGCAGATAAACTTCCTGTTGTAACAATTTTCTTAGCAACTGGCAGTTTTTGAGTAGGACAGTTAAAAAAACCATCATCTATATCAGGCATTTTAGCAATATCTTCATGAAGACCACTATTACAATTTTTAGAATTACTCAAGCCTGCTATATACGATTGTACAGTTTTTGATGTCTTTTGTGTTTCTTCTTCGTGTACAGTTGAAGACAACTTTGGAATTGAATTCAAACATTTAGAAACTGACACTTTTTGAGTAGGGCAATTAAAAAAATCTTCACTGTCTACATCAGGGGTTTCTGTTAAATCTCTGTATACACCACTACTCGAATTTTTAATGCAACTTGAATCATTTATGTTAGGATATACGTATTCTGATAGTTTCTGTGTCTCATGGTCGTGTTTGGCAGATAAACTTCCTGTTGTAACAATTTTCTTAGCAACTGGCACTTTTTGAGTAGGACAGTTAAAAAAATCATCATCTATATTAGGCATTTTAGTAATATCTTCATGAAGACCACTATTACCATTTTTAGAATTACTCAAGCCTGCTATATACGATTGTACAGTTTTTGATTCCTCTTGTGTTTTTTCTTCGTGTACAGTTGAAGACAATTTTTGAATTGAATTCAAACATTTAGAAACTGACACTTTTTGAGTAGGGCAATTAAAAAAATCTTCATTATCTAAATCAGGGGTTTCTGTTAAATCTCTGTATACACCACTACTTGAGTTTTTAATGCAACTCGAATCATTTATGTTAGGATAAACGTATTCTGATCGTTTCTGTGTCTCTTGGTCGTGTTTGGCAGATAAACTTCCTGTTGTAACAATTTTCTTAGCAACTGGCAATTTTTGAGTAGGACAGTTAAAAAAATCATCATCTATATCAGGTATTTTATCAATATCTTCATGAAGACCACTATTACAATTTTTAGAATTACTCAAGCCTGCTATATACAATTGAACAGTTTTTGGTGTCTCTTGTGTTTCTTCTTCATGTACAGTTGAAGACAATTTTGGAATTGAATTCAAACATTTAGAAACTGACACTTTTTGAGTTGGGCAATTAAAAAAATCTTCATTGTCTAAATCAGGGGTTTCTGTTAAATCTCTGTATACACCACTACTCGAATTTTTAATGCAACTTGAATCATTTATGTTAGGATATACGTATTCTGATAGTTTCTGTGTCTCATGGTCGTGTTTGGCAGATAAACTTCCTGTTGTAACAATTTTCTTAGCAACTGGCACTTTTTGAGTAGGACAGTTAAAAAAATCATCATCTATATTAGGCATTTTAGTAATATCTTCATGAAGACCACTATTACCATTTTTAGAATTACTCAAGCCTGCTATATACGATTGTACAGTTTTTGATTTCTCTTGTGTTTTTTCTTCGTGTACAGTTGAAGACAATTTTTGAATTGAATTCAAACATTTAGAAACTGACACTTTTTGAATAGGGCAATTAAAAAAATCTTCATTATCTAAATCAGGGGTTTCTGTTAAATCTCTGTATACACCACTACTCGAGTTTTTAATGCAACTTGAATCATTTATGTTAGGATAAACGTATTCTGATCGTTTCTGTGTCTCTTGGTCGTGTTTGGCAGATAAACTTCCTGTTGTAACAATTTTCTTAGCAACTGGCAGTTTTTGAGTAGGACAGTTAAAAAAACCATCATCTATATCAGGCATTTTAGCAATATCTTCATGAAGACCACTATTACAATTTTTAGAATTACTCAAGCCTGCTATATACGATTGTACAGTTTTTGATGTCTTTTGTGTTTCTTCTTCGTGTACAGTTGAAGACAACTTTGGAATTGAATTCAAACATTTAGAAACTGACACTTTTTGAGTAGGGCAATTAAAAAAATCTTCACTGTCTACATCAGGGGTTTCTGTTAAATCTCTGTATACACCACTACTCGAATTTTTAATGCAACTTGAATCATTTATGTTAGGATATACGTATTCTGATAGTTTCTGTGTCTCATGGTCGTGTTTGGCAGATAAACTTCCTGTTGTAACAATTTTCTTAGCAACTGGCACTTTTTGAGTAGGACAGTTAAAAAAATCATCATCTATATTAGGCATTTTAGTAATATCTTCATGAAGACCACTATTACCATTTTTAGAATTACTCAAGCCTGCTATATACGATTGTACAGTTTTTGATTCCTCTTGTGTTTTTTCTTCGTGTACAGTTGAAGACAATTTTTGAATTGAATTCAAACATTTAGAAACTGACACTTTTTGAGTAGGGCAATTAAAAAAATCTTCATTATCTAAATCAGGGGTTTCTGTTAAATCTCTGTATACACCACTACTTGAGTTTTTAATGCAACTCGAATCATTTATGTTAGGATAAACGTATTCTGATCGTTTCTGTGTCTCTTGGTCGTGTTTGGCAGATAAACTTCCTGTTGTAACAATTTTCTTAGCAACTGGCAGTTTTTGAGTAGGACAGTTAAAAAAATCATCATCTATATCAGGCATTTTAGCAATATCTTCATGAAGACCACTATTACAATTTTTAGAATTACTCAAGCCTGCTATATACGATTGTACAGTTTTTGATGTCTCTTGTGTTTCTTCTTCGTGTACAGTTGAAGACAACTTTGGAATTGAATTCAAACATTTAGAAACCGACACTTTTTGAGTTGGGCAATTAAAAAAATCTTCATTGTCTAAATCAGGGGTTTCTGTTAAATCTCTGTATACACCACTACTCGAGTTTTTAATGCAACTCGAATCATTTATGTTAGGATATACGTATTCTGATAGTTTCTGTGTCTCTTGGTAGTGTTTGGCAGATAAACTTTCTGCTGTTATAATTTTCTTAGTAACTGGCACTTTTTGAGTAGGACAATTAAAAAAATCATCATCTATATCAGGAATTTTAGCAAGATCTTCATGAAGACCACTATTATAATTTTTAGAATTACTCAAGCCTGCTTTACACAATTGAACGGATTTTGACAGATCTTGTGTTTCTTCTTCGTTTATAGTTGAAGACAATTTTGGAATTGAATTCAAACATTTAGAAACTGACACTTTTTGAGTAGGGCAATTAAAAAAATCTTCACTGTCTACATCAGGGGTTTCTGTTAAATCTCTGTATACACCACTACTCGAATTTTTAATGCAACTTGAATCATTTATGTTAGGATAAACGTATTCTGATCGTTTCTGTGTCTCTTGGTCGTGTTTGGCAGATAAACTTCCTGTTGTAACAATTTTCTTAGCAACTGGCACTTTTTGAGTAGGACAGTTAAAAAAATCATCATCTATATCAGGCATTTTAGCAATATCTTCATGAAGACCACTATTATAATTTTTGGAATTATTCAAGCCTGCTATATACGATTGAACAGTTTTTGATGTCTCTTGTTTTTCTTCTTCGTGTACAGTTGAAGACAATTTTTGAATTGAATTCAAACATTTAGAAACCGACACTTTTTGAGTAGGGCAATTAAAAAAATCTTCATTGTTTAAATCAGGGGTTTCTGTTAAATCTCTGTGTACACCACTACTCGAGTTTTTAATGTAACTCGAATCATTTATGTTAGGATATACGTATTCTGATAGTTTCTGTGTCTCTTGGTCGTGTTTGGCAGATAAACTTTCTGCTGTTATAATTTTCTTAGTAACTGGCACTTTTTGAGTAGGACAATTAAAAAAATCATCATCTATATCAGGAATTTTAGCAAGATCTTCATGAAGACCACTAATAAAATTTTTAGAATTACTCAAGCCTGCTTTACACAATTGAACAGTTTTTGACAGATCTTGAGTTTCTTCTTCATGTACAGTTAAAGGTAATTTTTGAATTGAATTCAAATTTTTAGTTGTATGTGTTTCTTTTTCATGTACAGTAGAAGATAATTTTGTAATCGAATTCATTGTATTAGAAATTGATTCTTTGACATTATTTTTAATTTCCAAACATTGGGTTTCGTTTAAGTCATCAATATTATTAGTTAATTCATTTACCACAGGCCCAATATGACAATCTGTTATAGGTGTTAATAATTCATAACTTTCTAAAGGCCCAAAAAAAACTGGACTAGGTGTTTCATCTCTAGTTTCTCTTGAATTCATTTTATTTGGTGTTTGACATGTATTAGATGAAAAATAATTTATATTTGATAATGGATTTCCGAAATCCATTACAGGGCTTGGAGTGTCTTCTCGCACTATTCCAGGTAAAAACTGACTTTCAATTTGACTAACAGCATCTAATAAAAATGCATCACTAGGGCTTGAATGATTGGATTCTAAGTAAGCATCATCATGTTTATTCTTAACACATTCAGATTGTGTTATTGTTTTGGACACAATTATTTCAGTTTTATTTGTAGAATTATCTCCACTCACTTTATTAGTTATCTCTTTATTGCAATGTACATTAGAAGTATTGACCTAAAAGTTATAAGTAAATAAGTAAATTTTGTTAATGAGTTAATATATGAACTTACAGAGCAAGGTAACTGTGATGTAGGAAACTCATGATTGTCAATTACATTATCTAAAGATGTTCCATTAGCTGCTAATAAAATTAAATAACGTGGAATCAAAAAAAATCTAAAAACATTATACATTTATTAGTTTAAAGAATTACCAATGGCTTTTACTTCTTTGGATGATTCAGTAGGTTCTCCATCAACATAATAATTAGCTTTAATTTCTCCAAACATCAAAGAGACATTTTCTTCAAGAAAATAAGCCACATTTTTTTTCAAAGTTTTCTAGAATAATATAAAATTTTAAAAAATATTTAACATATAATTGATAAAATGCATTCATAAGAATTTTACCTTATTAAGTTTAGTTTTATTCAAACTTCCTTTATCTAATAGAACTACACCATCAGAATCACATTGAATTACAGCATGATTCATTGATACTGACTAATAATAAGTGTAATAATTAAAAATATTAATATTTGATACAATCTAGTTTCAATAAATAGCAATCATACCGGATGTTCAATGTATATATGATTTAAAGGATGTCTTCCAATCGTGTTATCACCTTCATTAAGTACATAACATTCATTGTCATCCATATTATTTAGTACAATGCGTCCAAACTAATAAAACAATATTTAAAAATTAATCATAATATGTAATTAATTTAGGTATTCAATTGTGATTATTATTAAAAAAACTCATATAATTAAAAATTTAGTAAATATTTATGTTTTAGACATTTTTATTTGAATTTTATTCATTAATTTTAAGAGATTGGACACCTGTGAATACATACACTATTCGCTTTGTCTTTTCTGTCAGTCGGGTGGTCGTCGGCACAGTCGTGCATGGCCTGTGTACACAACCAAGACGAATCTTCGTCCATATTCGGTGGCTGTATGTCCGTCGTTTATTTACAACAACCAGACCCAACGTTTGGCAGAAATTAACATTTTCACACAGCCTGTTGAGTTGAAAAAATTCACGGACGAGGCGCGATCAGTTTTACTTCAGTAAATGTTTTAAGGATAAAAAAATAACCAATATACAATAATAATATTATACTTTAGAAAAATCACACGAAATTCGAAAAACAAAACAATGAACCATGTTTCTTCTGTTAACGGACGTGATAACGATTATGCACACTTGGCGGTCGTATCAATTGAAGTATCGACGATGTTGATTGATAATTTTTTCGGTCAGTAATAATTTATATTCGTTTCAAATCGTCACATAAATTTGGAAATTTGCTCTTCTATAAGTTCGGAGTTTTGATGAAACAAATAGCAATATAGATTAGAATTTGAGGTATATTTTTACTTAACCGGGCATCCTCAATTGTCGATTTTTTTTCGGTCCTTTGTATTTTTCAACACTGATGGTCAAACAAAAACTGGCGCTGATCATTAATTTTGTAGTTATATCCGTTTACAATTTTTGCTTATGTTTAAATTATTTATATTGAACAATTATTTTTTTTCAAACCATGGATAACGCGGCACTACCAAAATAGAGGGTAATAGGTTCAAACCACTTTTTATAGTAACTTGATATTTTTTCACTTTTCTTCGTTACGTTAGACATCAGTGTGATGTTATAATATTAGGATTCGTAGTATTATATTATTACCGTTTTGTACCATATTTATCATAATTTCCGATGAACATGACGACGGGTGGCCGGCCGGCGATAAAAACATGTGACCCTGCCTTTTAGGCTTATTACACGAAGTCACCATTGCAGCGCGACCGTGGTAGAACCACCAGAAAAGTGTCGCTACTATGCGTGCAACCAGAAGCGCTACTATATTTCGGTGTTCATTTAGTTCAGTACCAAATAAGGATGGCAAAAATCGTTGACCATCGATATATCGTAATATCGATACATCGCATATCCAATATCGATACCAAGATATATCGTTCACTATTTTACCGATACATCGATATAAACCGAAAAAAGTTTTCTAATCCTAAAAAAGGTGTACAGGCTTGCACATATGTGATAGGTTATAATTTATTTTAATAAAATGTACATATAGCCGCAGGCCGTAACTTGTAATCGATATTTTATATAGGATTAATGACAAATAAATTGATTAATCAAAGCGTGTATGTATATTAATAGTATATTAATAAAACCATAAAAATGTTAATAAATAATAATAAAAATAAATATGTTCTTTTATTTTAACAAAATTAAGGTTTTTAAATATCATCTAAAATTAAAAACAAAAAAATATAGAACAAAATTTAAACCTATTAAATATGGAACCAAAGATCATCACCGACTGAGTTAAAAAAAAGTAATTTACTTAATATTTTTCCTAATCAGCCTATTAATAGCCTATTCCTTGATTCTAAAAGAGTTAAGCTAGCCTTTAAAAATAATCGTTCTGAAGGAACAGATATAACCATGATTGACAAATATTTCCGCGCAAGTACGTATAAATCTGGTTAAACAGTTTTCATGTCTTACCAGCATTGAATTGAATTTTATTTTAAAGAAATTAAAAGCTGTGATAGGTAGGGTATTTACATTGGTCGTTTCTGCTGAAACTGTTTTAGTTTGTTTTCTTACCAATGTTTTGTGGTTTACCCGTAAATCAGAATTATCACTTTGCTGTTCTTCGTCCATACTTGATTCAGTTGTGATTGTTTCGTATATTGCATTTTTGGCTAACTTTTTTATAATAGTTTAAAAGTAGATATTCCGTGAAACTGTACGGCCGTACAAGTGTAAGGTACGATGTACCTAAATCGGCATTCAAATTTTAACGTAATCAAATAGGAATGCGGTGCAATGTGTTAACAGTATACTGTTTATACTGTTTATAAACATAGACACATAGCTATTAATATATAACATGTTAAATTTTAACAACTCAAATAATTTATATTATTTTGGTATAAATACTTGGTAGAATCATAGACATATTAATATGAATTATAATAATAATATTAATATATCTGGGTAACATAAAACCAAATGAAACAGAGCCAAAATGTTTGATAACATATCTGTTCATAATACAGTCAATTAAAAAAAAGAACATGATGGGCCTCGCTCTGATGTACAGTTGGGGGTGGAGTGCACCTCGTTTATAGGATAGGTCATTATTACAATGGATTTGTTAAATTTGAATGCAATGATAGATATTATTGTATACGAAAAACGATTCTGAACGGAGATGATATGTTTGTCTAGGATATAATACATTGTTATTTATAAATATTGTAATAAGTATATTTTATTTTGAAACGATAAATATATTTTTTAATTAGGATGGGTTGGCAGTTGCATACAGCGACATAGTTTGTCAGTCTAGAATATTATACATTATATTATATTTTACATGTAATTTTATGTCAATATTCGCTGTTGAAACGCTTATAAAAAAAAATTATGCCTATGGATTTTAATAATTTTTGAATGACATTAAGAACTACTTCTGTGGAATCTTCTATTACATTTTCAAGTATTTTGTAGAAGCCAAATTTTTTTTATCACCGATTATAAAAATAAAATGTAAAAAAATCGAATATTTTAAATGCCTATAAGTGGCTTAAAAATCAATATAATATTTTGAAAAAAATATGACATAAAGGAAATACCAATCTTAACAGCTGGAAGAAATTTCAAAAATCTGCGACTTATACTTTTTGAATTATAACAAATATTTAAAATTTTATGCTATTTTATGTAATTTCGTAAATATTTAAATTTCATTTAGTCATAAAATTTTTTCCTCTAAGTCCGGAAGAAATTTTTTTAAAGATTTTTGAAGAGTAGCTTATAGATAACCTAGTGTTAAAATTTTGAACCTGAAGTATGAACAGAAAAAATTTTATGAATTTTTATCTACAAAATAACTTGCAAATTTTCGCAATTTTTTCATATGTCGTATAAATTGGAACTTTGAGCACTTATAAAAAAAAATTGTGACTTACGATTTTAGATTATTTTTTATCAGTTAAGGAAAAACTTATAAGAAACCTTGTATTCAATTTTCAAGATTTTCTGGCCGGCCAAAAAAATTTTATCGTTATTTTAAAAAAAAATACTTAAAAAAATTGAAAATTTTAATTGTCTATAAATAGCTCAATAAAAGTCAAAATACTTTGAAAATTTAACTGTGACAACGCTAAATTAAAAAAAACACACATTGTTGTAAAACCAATAGATTCCATCACTCCGTTCAGAATCTAAAACTACCTACCAATTGACTATTATGACATATCGAAAAGGTTAGTAATGAACTAATTTATTTACTAAATCACAGTGCACACTAACTCATGAGTTTTTCCATTGCCTATCAAAACGCCGTATAAATGCATTCATTACATTTTTTGAATTTAACAATAGATTATAAAAAATATTTTTTAATTTGTTTCATATGAATATATTATTTTATTCTTGCAAAATTCAAAAGTGGAAAAATAAATTAAATTTCCTAATAAACTATAATGTAGTTTAATCTATATATACATTATATTATGTGTCAAAGATTTATCTAGGGATAAAATGTATCTATGGCCTGTGGGGGAAAAATAAGTGATTACATTGGTTAGGTTAGGATTTTTTAGGAGGAATGATATTTCAATAAATTTTTTTTTCATTATAATCTACAATCGATACTAACGTACTTATATTCTAGTATATTTAATCTATACATCAACAAAATGAATCTAAAATTTAGCATTGAATAAAATGTTTTATATTTTAATAAATATGTTAATAATATAAATATATTTTAATCGTTTTTGCCTCTGTTTTGAATTCTTATTGATTATTATTTAAAACAATGTAATTATGCTTACCAGTTCTTTTTAAAATTTAATTTACTACCAATCATTTTCTCTTATGAACACATAATTTTTTAACATTGAACAAATATTTAATGATTTAAATTCTGTAAGATGTGCCAACTAGGTGGAATTGATTGAAATGGGGACTTAAACAAAAGTACCCACCTATTAACAAGAATTATTAAATTGAATATAATTACAATTTTATTAAAACCAGATTATTCGTAAATATTAAACTTCAACATATTATAAAGTTGTCAATTAAGATTGCATTCAGAAAAAAACTAATACAAAAATTGTTTAAAAAAAAGACTATCAAATATGTAGAAGACAAATACTGTTATTAAAAAAAAAATAAGTTATACTGCGCATGGGTCAAAGATTTGACATATGTCCGGAATCGTGTATTTTGGTACTTCCTTTCATTCCTCGAAAATCCCATTTCTATATAAAACTATCATCAAATTAAATTATTTATTGGTACCTCTGAGTGTAAACATATTGTATATATGTATAATAATTTATATACATATAAAATAATATCTGTGTACAGTTATGTACTCAGAAGGAGCTTTTTGGTTCAAATACTTCATATAATCGTCAAATATTTTGTGGTTGATACTATTTTACAAAAGAAGCTAGGAAGATTATAAAATTTGTATGAAAATAAATTGGTAATATCTTCTAAAAATATGTAACACCAAATAAATTGTTAGCTCAAATCCATTAATATGACAGTAAATTGATAGTAAATGGTAGGAAATTAAATTTCAAAAAGTGGCTTGAAAATACCTGTTTGCCCGATAAGTATTTTTAAACTACTCCGTTCCTGAAATAAAACAATTTAGGGAACATTATACATTGTTCAATGATTTAGAAGATGAAGAACCTTCATTTTAAAAATATTTCAGAATATCACAGAATCTATTTTGTGTTTTATTCATCAAAAATCGATCGACAAATCACAAAATAAAATATAAATTTGTGAGAAGCTTTTAGTACTAAGGAAAAACAAAATAATGAAAATATAATGATTTAAATAAATAAAATATTAAATTTTGTATTTATTTGATATTGTTGATGTTAATTTAAACGTTCCACTAAAATATTCATGATATCCGAATGGACCTAACTAGTTTTGTCACACAAAATATCGACTAACACCGCCGTTCCTTGACATTGACATTGCGTAACATGTCCGACATATGTGATTAACATACATTAACAACATTACGATATAAATACATAGTAAGATGAAGTGTGAATCGATCTTTATATTGAAAATTATAATACATAGTTCCTATAATTTTTGGGTATATTATTATAATTGTTATACATTTATGATTAATACTAAGAAATTCATATTTTATTGAGGTTCTTAACTGATTCAGTAGATATATAAGGTGTTATATGTTACACTCATCATCAAAAAATATTTTAATGTTGTCACCAAATTATTTGGTCATATGTGATCAACTAATAGTACATTTATAGTAAGAATTGTTAGAATAAATATCATACAATATTGATATATTATAATATATAACAGACTAATAATTCAAATACAAAATTTTACCAAAACCGTTTCATTTTTAAAATTATAATTTTTTATGGTTTATAAGTTTTCAATTTAACATACGAGTATTTACATTTAACTCAGTGTTCTTAAAAAAAAAAATTAGTCTTAGGATTAGTTATTTAGTAAAAATTTTTATAAGTAAATGCATAATAAATGCATCAACATATTGTGGAGTACCCTCTTACTTCTACTAATACCAATATATAAATTTTACATTTCTGTAAATAACTATAAATATTAATTCGATGTTCAAAAACCGATTCTTATGTACCGAAATTATGAGGTACATATTCTACGGGGGACTTTAATTTGAGCGAATAACCCAAAATAACATATCGTTTAGGCTAAATTTACACGGACCCTTAATTCATCTAATACATCGTTTGGACGAGCTATAAATATATATTTATAAACAATTTTACAGACTAATACGTTTTCCTTCTCATTTTTTGAGACTTAGGAATCTCAGTTAACTCTAACTGGTATCGTTAAAAATGTATTATACATGTTATATTTATTATCTAAATTGTTTTTATTAGCATGGTGTCTCATGCCCATTTGTTTAATATAATTGATTATTGTTAATTTTCCGGTTTGATATTCTTTCCTTGATTTTATATAGGTATAGTCTTGTTTTTTTTTAGTATTTTTGCGTAATATATTGAATTTTTGTTTGTTGATAAAATTAATTTTAAAATAAATGTCATACTTTAGTATCTAATAAGATTAGATATGGGCAAAACATGTAAACCCATATATAATAAAAATGAAATAAAACAACGGTTTTGTCCCTGTCTTAGTACAATCCAACAAATTATCGTTCACTATCGATATTTACCAATCAGCCGAAATGATATAACATTAATAATAACATAATAATATAATTATAATAATTATATTATGAAAATAATTGTTTAGGTAGTTATGTTATTTCCCAAATATTCAATAATTTATAAATTCACCTAAACAATTTTTAATTTGGTTAATTTTTCGCCCAAATGGTATATGCTTTACTCAAATAAATTTTGGGTTATTCGCCCAAATTAATGACACCCTACTCTACTTCTTAATCTTAAGATATAAATTTAAAATATACAAAATACAATTTTAACAAAAAGCTAAAATGTAAAAGATTATTTTCAAATATATTTGATATTTACTGCTATTTATTCTGATTAACTCTTATACCAATTATAATGGTTAAAATTAACAAAAAGTTGATATACCTGTATGATATTTATAACAATCAGTTTTATTTAGAAGTATATAAAAAAAGATTGATTAAACAGATCTATGTAGGCGTGAAATATATTTTAAAAAATACGCGCTGCAAGATAAGAGTAGGCTCATTAAACCTTCGCGTTCTCTACACTGGAAGTTAGCCAACATAGTGTTAGAACACGTATGAAAAATCAACTGCTTTTTTTAGGGAATTTCACAAATATCGCGAGATTTTAATGTGAGACGCTATAAATTATGAGCCTGCATGCCGCACTCTGTGGTGGAGAGAAATTATTAATAAACGTGTACATCCACTGTGCGAGAGATTCGGCAACTTACTCACGAGAAAATAATAACATTAGGTATGATACACGTCGCATAATTATTTAGTGTTTTCAAAACCATGTTTCGTTTAATGCTACACTTAGTGATACAGTAACCGTATCTTCCTTTAAATTAAATTTTTTTTTTTTACAATTTAAATTATGTATGACACTGATAAATATTTTTAATTAGTGATTTTAGAAATATCTGCAGACTTCATCACAGTAATACATAACCAACATAATATATAGTCTTCAAAGATATCAACAATAATACATATTCATACACCAAGTATTATTTTATAACGAAATATCATTCAATTCGGTGTTATAAACTTTTCATAAACGACGAATTCTCCTTTAAATGCACCACTAAAACCAGTAAATACATTCGTTTATGTTTTAAGATTATGTTGACTTATCTGTTTTCACGGTCAAATGTTTATTAGCATGGTCGTCCGATTTAATATTTTCAATATATTCATTAATCGGTCGTCAATCGGTTGATCACGTTCAGGGCACAAGGAAGTGTGGAAGTCTCATATAATATTTATTTGCGATTTGCATATTATTAGTATGTGTTTCACGTTAAGGACAATGACGAAATCACGTATTGTGCGGAATTAAATGATTATGAATTATGATTATTCGTAAATGATTTGTAAAAATAAATGGTTTTTGTAGCTGTTGAAGTTAAAAAATATTTAGATATTGCTAAATTCTATCAAAGAAATGTTTGGAATTTTTTTTTATAACACAAAGTTATTCATGATTTATGAAGAGTAATATTAAGCTATTTTATACTTCATGTAATGCTATATGTAATACAATGTCTTGCACAGCAACGAAAGACCAACATATTATACGAGTATTATAGTCATGTATATAATTAAAAGTAGAAAAAAAATAAGAATCTTTATTTTTTTTCAGCCACTAAGGCTGTTTTGATGAAAATGAATAGGTTTTACAGGGTTCTTAAATTAAAACGATAAATATCATAACAATTTTATCTTATTCTACATAAATAATTGAATGCTGCCAACAATCTTGCATCTTTAAGTATACATTTTAAATTTATTTGTAGACCTTGATTATTTCCCTTCAACTCATCATCTCATCTCTCATTAAAGTATTATTGTTAAATCTTTCGTTTACTCAAAAGGTTTTCAGCGGATATTTGTGCACAGGGCCAGCGTGACAGGGGGAGGGGAATGTGCCCAGGCCCCATTATTTTAAAGGCCCCGCGCTTAACCTTATTAAAATACAATTTATGTATTTTTTACAAGTATATAGGAAAGAAAACTTTCATTTATGAAACAATATTTCGCATCAGGTCCCGTAAATCCTTGAACCGGCATTGTGTGTACCTTTACCCAGTCAGGCCATGTTTAAGTTAACTAACCTAAACGGTACACATTTCTTGGTATTTAAGGGTAATGTACGTTTTATCAATCAAATATAGTCAAGTAAGGGGAAAACATCTCATTACATTAACGAACATAAGTCTATATTTATACGATATAGTAGAAGTACTGAAGATACTTGCAGAATCCGATATTTTCTGAAATCGAGATTCTAGATTCTCAAACTAATTATGTACAGCAATATCTTATACTCTACACTATATTATTGTTGTAATTTGTAACGTATAGTTTCTATAAAATGATTAATTATTACGCGATCGGTAATCACTCGAATTCTTGTAATTTTATTAATATCCCGTTGAAACGCGAAAAATCAACAAGAGATACACGGTGGTCTTGAGCATAGGGCCGATGAAAAAGAGAAATAAAAACATTAGGGGTGAAGGGCAGAGGGAGTGAGAGAGGAGAGATTATTAACCAATAAACACATCCGTTGAAATGTTATTCTACGAAACATTATACACGATCGCGGTGACCGCAGCGACGGTGAAGACGCGCGCGCGGGCCGGACAACCGGTCGTCCGGTATTTTCACTTTCACGCTAGCGGCTAAGGTGAAAGGTGCTCGTCCGTCACGCGAGTCTATTTACCACCACCACCACAACCACTACAGTTACCACTGC